>JAUTBZ010168326.1:0-50905 GCA_032361785.1 Lepetodrilus galriftensis | reverse complement strand
CTAGTTTTTCAAAAAAACTACCGCTTGGCAGGCAGCTCTGCAATGATCTGCCTAAAATAAGTCAGTACTTAACCCTTGGCACCGCACATTTTCTTTGTTTCAGCCAATGCCTTTTGTTTCATTCTCTCTTGCAAGGCTTCATCTTCAAGCAAATTCTCTACATTGCTGGCGATGTCCTGAGCCGTTTCAACCAACAATACCGCTTTTGCTTCTAACAAGGGGATATAATGGTTTTGATTATAAGTATGCGGCCCTGTAAGCACAACACAATTGAGCTTGATGGCTTCAATAGGATTTTGCCCCCCGCGCTTAACCAATGATCCGCCAATAAAGGCAATTTCAGCGACACTATAAAAAATTCCCATTTCCCCAATAGTATCAGCGATATAGACAGCGCTCTTGGGTGAAATATCTTGCTTTAACGAGCGCATGGCCACCCCATAACCAGCTTCAACAACCTTCTGCCGAATAGCTTCCCCTCTTTCAGGGTGGCGCGGCACGATAAGCGTCAACAAATCAGGAAAAGAGTGCGATAAAAGACCATGCGCCTCAATTATAATCTCATCTTCCCCTTCATGTGTACTGGCAGCCAACAAAACAGGTCTTGTGCCTATTGCCTGCTTTAAATGTTGCAATTTCCCCAAATCAACCGGCGGCGGCGGTGCGTCCAGTTTCAAATTGCCGACCGTTTCAATATTTTTGGCACCGAGCCGATGATACCATAAAGCGAGCTGTTCATTTTGGGCAAAGACCTTATCAAACCGGCCAAAAAGATTTTGTGCCATATGCTCCTTTTTGCGCCACTTCCTAAAAGACTTCTTAGACATAATAGCATTGACCAGAATAAGCGGTATCTTTTGCCCTGAAGCTCCTAATAACAGATTAGGCCAAATTTCTGATTCGACAAAAACAGCCATATCAGGCTGCCAATAAGCAAAAAACTTATCCACATAAGCTGGCACATCCAAAGGGACATATTGGTGAATAGCTCTTTGCGGTAAACGCTTAAGGGCTAGCCCTGCTGAAGTTTTGGTCATAGTCGTTAGCAAAATATGGATTGCTGGATTATCCCGCACCAAATCATGGATCAACGGCAAAACAGCATTGGTCTCTCCAACACTGGCACAATGAAACCAAATCAATTTGCCTTCAGGACGTTCTGACGTTGCGATGCCATAGCGCTCAGTAAGGCGCGTCTTATCTTCTTTCCCCTTTTTTAGCCTCTGGCGCAGGAGTAAAGGGGCAATTGGCCGGGCAACTGACATCATAAAACGGTAAGATTTTAAGCCAAAACCTGGCCGACCAACTGTTCTTAAAGCTGGCGGGGTTGCCGCGATAGGATTTGCCCTTGCCAACACATAAGCCCGGCTCGTAATGCTGTTCATCTCTTGCTCAAGCTGCTGGCGATATTGCTCTAAAACAGCCCCCCTTGCCGTCTTGGGGATAACCATCTTCTCCCCCATCACGACAGCTTGACGGGTCAAAGGCATATTAATGGTAAACCGGCTCCAGCTCTTTGCAGATTTATATCTCTTGGTTGCAATCGCAACAGGAATAATTGGCTTTCCTGAGAGTTTTGCCATTGTGATAACGCCAAGCCCCACTTTTCGCGCAGGCCCTGGCGGAACATCAGCTGTAAGCACAACACTAATATCATTTTTTAAGGCTTTTAGAGCAGCAACAAGGGCGGCTTTTCCGCCTTTATCAACCTTTTTATGGCCAGCACCTGCACCCAAAATAATGCCAGCGCCTAACTGTTCCATCACTTGACCAATCAAATTGGCATCGCCATGTCGGGCTACCAAAACTCTCGCATCAATATTTTCTGGTCGCAACAATGGGGAAAGAATAAATTGGCCATGCCAGACCGCCAGGATCAAGGGATGCTCTTGCTCAAGAACATCCTTGGTATTTTCTGGCTCAAAGATAATTTTATTGCTACGCCATACAAACCGAATATAACGCGCCACCATAATGGCGGCCAATGAGGTCTTACGCTTCTCTGGTTTAGAGATATCAGACATTAATTTTAGCTTTCTGTGCTCCAATATTATTATTTTTGTGGGTATTCTAAATGAAGCTGACGATAATAACCCTCTTTTCTCATAAGCTCTTTATGTGTGCCTTTTTCAACGACTTGACCACCATAAACCACACAGATAATATCTGCTTGCTCAATTGTTGAGAGACGATGCGCAATCATCAAAACCGTCCTGCCTTCCCGCAGTTGGTTCAAGGCTTTTTGCACAATCGCTTCCGACTTTGTATCCAGCGCACTGGTTGGCTCATCAAGCAACAAGAAAGGCGCATCTTTTAAGAAGGCGCGAGCAATCGCAACACGCTGGCGTTCACCACCTGAAAGATTATTACCTGCCTCGCCAACAAGCGTGTCATAACCATCCGGTAATGCGGCAATAAATTTATCAGCGGCCGCCGATTTTGCCGCAGCAACCACTTGGTCATCACTGGCGTCAGCATTGCCATACAAAATATTGGCCTTAATGGTATCGTCAAATAAAATTGGCTCTTGGGTCACCAAAGCGATTGAGGCGCGTAAACTTTCAAGCGTCACCTGCGCAATATCTTGGCCATCAATTAACACCTGACCTTGTTGCGGATCAAAAAACCTTAGAACAAGATTAAAGACGGTACTTTTACCAGCCCCTGAAGGGCCAACCAAGGCAACTGTTTTGCCTTTTGGAATCGTCAAATTAAATTTATTAAAAACAACGGACTGCGCACCATAGCCAAAAGTAACATTGTTAAAATTAATCGTATTATCTTTTACAACCAAAGGCTTGGCACCCTCAATTTCCAGCATCTTTTGCGGTTTGTCTATAATGCCATAAACCCGGCTAGCCGCGGCAACCCCTTCTTGCATAACGGTTTGTAAGGTTGCCAAACTTTTTAGCGGTTGATACATCAGCATTGTAGCAGAGGTAAAACCAATAAAGTCACCCAGGCTCATTGCCCCAGAAATTCCCTCTTTACTGGAAATATAAATTACCAGAGCAAAACCAAGCCCCGCCAACATTTCGACAACAGGGCCAGATAAAGCCCGCGCCCGCTCTCCTCTCATGGTAAATTCCATCGTGCGATTAATCACTTCAGAGGCACGGTCAATCTCTTGTTGTTCCTGATTATAGGCGCGAACAATACGGGTGCCGCGCAAGGTTTGGGAAATTAATTTAGCAAGGTCACCAGTTTCCTGGAGTGATTTTGTTGTCGAACTATGCATTTTTCGGCGCTGTTTGGTCATGAGAAGTAAACCAGCTGGCAAAAAGATCATAATGACCAAAGCCATTTTCCAGTCTAGCCAAAACATATAGCTAAATAAAACAACAACTTTACCCAAATTCTCAACCATAGCGACCATAATACGGCTCGCCATATTCCGTACCATATTCACATCATTGAGGAAGCCTGCCAAAAATCGTCCTGAATGCACATTTTCAATCCAGGAAAGATCAGCGGTTGCCAGACGGGCAAACATCATAATTCTAATGTCAGCGATAAACTTTAGCCCAAGATAACTCACGGCAACTTTAGAACCAAATTCTGAGAAGGCTTTCAAGATGGTTACAACCACCACCCCACCCGTCAAAAAAGGAATAAGGTCTGCATTTTTTGCTGTAAAAATTTCATCAGCGGCAAGTTTTAAAAAGTAAGGCACAGCCCCTGTGGTTACCGCAGCAAATAACATAGCCACGGCAGACAGAACCAAAACCAGCTTATGGGGGCGCAAATGATCGTTAAAAATACGAAGTGCGATTTCTTTTGTTGTATAATGGACTTGTAGGGTGTCATCTTCCCGAACAATCGCCTGACTATCTCTAAAGAGGTTTTCATCTTTTGAGACATCCTCTTTCCCTACAGCATTTTGCCCTACAGCATTTTGTAAGTCTTGAGCCTTATTATCGTTTCGTTCCATATTGTCCTAAGTAACCATTAACTAACACCTTCTCCCCTACCAAATACTTAGGACAGATTTTTAAAGGATAATCATAATTTATAGTATACTCCTGTCACTCGGAAACCCGAAAAATTCAGGGGAGAAATTTTGTCTTCTGGAAAGTCGCATTCTTCACAGCGCTGCCTTAGCACTGTAAGAAGAACGGAACGCAACCAGAGGGCAAAAGAGCCTGCTGAAAGTTCGGCTATCTGGGTGATAGAAATATATGTGTCTCAACTGTCCGGTTCCAGTAATTTATGCATATGAACGATAAAATATCGCATATGGGCATTATCAACACTGGATTGAGCCGCCTGTTTCCACGCATCATAAGCTGTTGCATAGTCAGGAAAAATTCCCACAACATCTAATTTTTCAAGATCTTTAAAGGTCACCCCATCAAGTTCAGTTAATGCTCCACCAAAAACAAGATGTAGTAATTGTTTTGGAACTTGTACCGTTTCAGGCATATATCAATCCTTAATCGTAATTCTCAAAAACAGAGACAACTTTGGTTTCTTAAAAACGTATATTTTTACCAAGCAACAATCCTGGCTTCCGACACAGACTGCGCCCTTATTCTGTCCACGTCCGCCGCCCTATTGAGACAGACCAAGAAAACCTTATCATTAACCGCTAACGTGTCGATAGTCTTACTCATAAAGATACCGCGTTAGAAGCCAAAATTCCTCACATAAAAGTGTTCTCTGTGCAGATTACGAGAAGATATACGCCCTCGACAAAAGACTTGAACACGAATTGTTTAATTTTTCAATACATTAAGCCAAGAAACAGCACAAAGCCAATGCCTTATCACCCTGTCGCTATCTTTCCGCTAAACCCACAAAATATCAACCATAATAGCGAGAGCCACAATCAAACCAAAGTCTCTGTTAGATTTAAAGCGTTTCAAGCAATCCATTGCATTATGAATATCCAACCCTTTTATCTGCCAAGCAAGGTGCAAACCTGCGAAAGGCATTATAATCCAGAAAGCTATTCCACCCCCCGCCAGCCATCCCGCTAACAGAAAAAGTATAAAAGTCAAACCATAGAACAACACGAGCCAGCCTTTAGTCTTCTCGCCAAAATTCAGGGCTGTTGACTTCAAACCAAGCAAGGCATCGTCCTCAACATCCTGATGCGCATAAATTGTATCATAGCCGATAATCCATGTAATTGTGCCAAGATATAACAGCAGTGGCGCAATAGAAAGTGTTCCCTGCCAAGCTGCCCACCCAATTAATGCACCCCATGCAAATGCCGCGCCAAGCACGGCCTGCGGCCAATAGGTTATCCGTTTCATAAAAGGGTAAACCAAAACAATCAAGATAGACGAAAAGCCTAACATCACGGTAAACCAGTTAAACTGCAACAAAACTAAAAGACCGACACCGCATTGCACAGCCAGAAAGAACACGGCTTGGCGGACACTCACTTGGCCGCTTGGAATAGGTCTTGAACGGGTTCTGCTTACTTGAGCGTCTATTTCACGGTCAATAATATCATTATAGGTGCAGCCAGCGCCACGCATCGCAATTGAGCCAACTGCAAATAAAAAAGCAAACCAGCCAAGCTGTAAAAAATCAGCACTGCCTTCACCAACAGCAGAATGCTGTATATCAAAAGCCAGCAAGACGGACCAAAGACATGGCAAAAACAAAAGCCAGGAACCAATTGGGCGATCTGCCCGTGCCAAGCGCAAATAGGGGCGCAGGGATTGCGGTGCATAATGATCTACCCAATTTCCATGCGCTGCATCAACAACAGTTTGATCTGATTTTTCTAGCCCCATAAGGCATCGCTTTCCCAAAAGTAACCTTAAAGCTTAGCAATAAGAATAAACCTATTTTTTACCAAAAAGAAACAAACATTTTTCATATATCCGTCCAAACACTTATCCTTATAAAATAATAAGAATTAATAATTATGAGTAGGTAGTGAATGACGAAAAACACACCAAAGCACAGCGATCTCCACAATATTTTTGAGAACTATATAACGAGTAAGGCCTTAACAAAAGCCCTATCACGCGCCAAACGAGAAAATATTCCCATCTTTCAAATCCTGTTAAGTCATAACAGGATTTCGGTCACAACCCTATTATTGGCATTATCTCGTTATTTTGGAGTTGATTTTTATCAAGGCACAAACCTCAAGGCAGTAAAACAACTTGATAGAAAACTGGAAACAATCATTCACACTCACCACAGCGTCAAGGCTCACTTTATAAAGCCCAGTCAGTCAAGCCCAAAAATAGTCCAACTGATCTGCCCCGCACGTCTTACCTTTTCCCAACTAAAAAAACAAATAATAGACTGTAAGGCAACGCACATAGACTGCCTTCTTACTGACAGGGAGAGTTTTAGAGCAGCCATAGAAAAGCAATATACTAAAACACTCTCCAGCCATGCTATCTACCAATTAAGTGATCAATTTCAAAATGCGAGCGCTTGCTCACTTGCCCTCAACACCAGCTCACGAAAAAAAACAGCTTTCAGTGCCCTCATTCTTTTGCTCTTGGCGCTGCTACTTTTTAGGCATCACTTCCCGCAAACCCAACTTTTACCACTGATTGGCCTAGCACTGTCCCCTATTTTTCTATCCCTCATTAGCTTGAGATTATGGTCTGTTTTCAATATTTTTTATCATGCCTCAAAAAAGCCCCCTCTCAACACAGACCAGAAAACCCAAGAGCAACGGATCAATCCTTTTCCTGTTTATACCGTTTTGGTTCCTCTCTATAAAGAAGAGCGCATCTTGCCATCACTGACAAAAGCGCTTCAAACACTGGATTACCCCAAAGAAAAACTGGATATAAAGCTTATCATGGAAGAGGACGATCAGGCAACGATTGAGAAAGCCAAAAGTCTCAACCTGCCCTATTATTTTGAGTGTCTTGTTGTCCCCCACAGCTTACCCAAAACAAAGCCCAAGGCGCTCAACTATGCCCTCACTTTTGCTTATGGGGATTATGTCGTCATTTACGATGCTGAAGACCGGCCTGAGAAAGACCAGCTCAAGAAAGCCCTTGCTTATTTTGCTCAGGGTTCAAGCAATCTTGCCTGCCTTCAAGCAAGCCTTGGCATCTATAACGCCAAGACAAATTGGCTAACAAAGCAGTTTACGGTAGAATATAGCACTTTATTTTATGGATTATTGCCCACGCTTTCACAGCTTAAACTTCCTTTTTTGCTTGGCGGGACATCTAACCATTTCAAAACCAGCGCTCTAAAACAAGTTGGTGGCTGGGATTCCTTTAATGTCACAGAAGATGCAGACCTTGGCATTCGCCTGTATCGCAAAGGATTTAGCTGCGCCACCTTTCCCTCCACAACATATGAAGAAAGCTGCACCTCTTTTTCTGCATGGTTTGGCCAAAGAACCCGCTGGCTCAAAGGCTGGCTGCAAACATGGTGCGTTCATATGCAAAACCCTAAAAAACTACTCCAAGACCTTGGTATGAAAAATTTCTTATGTGTTCAGGTTATTTTAGGTGGGCAAATTTTAGCCTCTTTCAGCTACCCAGTCTTTTGGACAAGTCTGCTCTACTTTACATTTGCAGCGCCGCCGCAAAACCTTATGTTAACGCAAATCTGGCAACAGCTTTTTCTTGTTTCACTCTCTTTGATTATGGTGAGCTATTTAATAACCAGTCTCCTTGGTCTGCTAACCTTAAAGAAAACACATAATGCCAGTGTTTCCCCCTCTGTCATATGGATTCCCTTTTATTGGATATGCATCTCAGCGGCGGCTTATAAGGCTTTTTTTCAATTCTTCACCAAACCTTTTCACTGGGAAAAAACAGATCACGGTCATAGCCTGCCAACCCCAGAAGACAACCACACATAATATGCGCATAAGCCTATAGTATAGTACCGCCTGAAATGCTGCTTCAATTCTACTATTATTAATGAGGCTATCTGGTAGCATAGTTTAAAATATGATAGACTAAGGGATGATTCAGATAACTGACAGCATTTCCATTGATGAAACAGAGCTGGAAGAAAGCTTTATTCGTTCTGGTGGCCCTGGCGGCCAGAATGTTAATAAGGTGGCAACGGCTGTTCAACTGCGTTTTGATATTAGAGGCAATACGCAGTTTCCAGCCTATATGAAAGAAAAGGCTGAAAAACTGGCGGGAAAACGCCTGACCAAAGATGGCGTCATTATTATTTCTGCGATGCGCCACCGCACACAAGATCAAAACCGCTATGATGCCCGCGAAAGACTGGTCTCTTTGCTTCAGGAAGCCGCGATTAGGCCAGCGCCGCGCATTAAAACACGCCCCAGTCTTGGGGTAAAGCGCAGAAGAGTTGACAGCAAGACCCGTCGCGGCCAAACCAAAAAGCTGCGCAGTAAACCTGGCTATGATGATTAATGCCAGTGTGCAACAGGCACTTAAAATTGGTCAAACCCCCTGCCTTTAACAGAAACCTTCTGGTCAACAGTATAATTGTAGGCTGGCATTTTGAAAAGCAAAGCCACTTCAAACAAAAAAGGCCTGCAAGGCAATCATGCCTTACAAGCCTTTAATTATTCTTGTTGTCACACTTTATCTTACAAGCTGAAACTTACAGGCTTTCGCCCCCGCAATACAAACATATTCACCTTTTTTGTTTTTTGAGCAGACATTCTTGCGATCATTCCCGATCAACCAGGTATCAAACTTTTTACCATAAAGATGCTGAACATGCTCAACCCATGCCTTGCGCGAATTATGCTTTGCCCAAGTTTCCATTGATGAGGGCTTGCCAGTGCCTTCAATGCGGTAAAAAGTACATGTTTTACCAGGTCCCTTAATCACAAGGGATAGTTTACAAGGCTTGGCTTTGGCAATACATACTTTCTTGCCAGCTTTAGAGTCCTTACAGTCATAGGCAACCTCTTTGGAAACATACCAGGAAGACCATTCCTTGCCATAATTTTCCTCAACTTTTTGGCGCCAGGCATCACGGGCGCGCTTTTTCGCCAAGAAAAGAAGGCTACTTTCGCCCCCAGTCCGGGTCACAAGATCAGTTTTACACTCGCGCGTATCTGCCAATGCTGGCGTGAACAAAGCACCACCTAAAACCATAACACCTGTCAAAACCATAACATTTGAAAGTGCTGCAATTATTTTTTTCATCTCAAAATTCCTTTTAGTCTATGTTTCTTGACTGTATATAGGGGTGATACACCCCAAATAATAGTCAGAAACATTTGCAATGCCGCATTCATTCAGCCACTCAATAGAAGATTCCACCTTTTTGATTGTTCGAAAATACGCCAATCATAAAAAGCATCCTGCCCTATCAAGCTACTATCTCCAGACCACAAAACAACCGTCCCTTCAAAAAGAAAGCTGTTTTATTGGGTCTTGTAAGATAGCAGGCCAAAGATGAACCCAGCATGACAAAACACTAATAACTCTTTTCAAAGCGAAATTGTGGCGAAGCAGCTGCGGCTTTTTTGACAGTTGCCATTTTTTGCTGATATTCCTTGGCTTTTTTGCCGCTATATTGAGCAGGTCGCGCTGGTCTTCCGGCACGGGCACTAGCACTAGCACTAGCCTTGGCCTTGGCAGAAGGCACAGGAACACAAACACCATTATCCCACATCTCTTTGGCATAACTTGATTGCACTGCCTTGTGCATAGAATAGAGTGTCCATTTATCTGGCGCACCGTATTTCTTGCTTTCCATCATGGTCTTGATAATCTCAGCCATAATATCTGCGCTTTGGTC
This sequence comes from Lepetodrilus galriftensis, assembly GCA_032361785.1. NCBI lineage: Eukaryota > Metazoa > Mollusca > Gastropoda > Lepetellida > Lepetodrilidae > Lepetodrilus > Lepetodrilus galriftensis. The sequence goes on along the minus strand of JAUTBZ010168326.1, from coordinate 41,227 downwards.
AAAGGTCAGCTTTTCATAACCTGGCAACTTACAGCTCTTCATTTGAAACAGCCAGTCATGGATCACAAAAGCCGGTCCAAACCCCCAGGGCGAATAGGTTTTCACTGCGCGCAAGGCCACTGGTATTGAGCCGCCATCTGTTACCATAGTGCCTGGAACAATGGTCGTGCCATCAGAGCGCGTAAACCGTAACGGGTCTGTAGGATGCTTTAGAAAACGGAAGGTATCACTGTTAATCCATTCAATGACGAGGCGCCCCTTCAGTTTGCCGATTTTAGTCTGGGCATATTCCAAATCAGAACAGCCTGTCAGCAAGCCAACACTGATGATCAAGCCAATACGAGCCAACCGTCCCTTACAAGAAACCATCTTCCTTAAGCCTTCCCAAAAAAACGATTGTTCTATCCTGCTTTTTTTCAACATACCTGCCTCCTCATTAACGATACCATAATCAAAAATCTTATTCATACTCAATCTTATAAGGCCAGTCTCTAAAACAAAGAACGCCTTTGATAGACCTCAAGATCATATCCTGAAGTTATAGTCATAATTCTCTAAAGGTTAAAGGTCAAAAGCTCAGTCTACCGCAAACCCTGCCAAACCAAAACCCTACTTCGCGCGCTGTAACACAAAAACACGGCTATCTGTATTCAAGGCTTGGGTCTTGCCTAATGTCTGAAATGGCTGTTCCCAAAAACGGTGACCAAACACGGTTATCCCGCTATATTTACGCTCTAAATGCTCCCGTATCACCAGATTGCCTCTTTGCTTGCTTTCTGGGTTATCAGGGCCTTCATGAAGGAGCACCACATCTGGCTTTTGCTTTGTCACAGACTTAAGGGCGGCCATAAAATCATCTTCAGTCTTACGCTGATTTCTGTCAACGCGCCCTATCACACCTGAAACACCGCCAAAAGTCAGCCCTGAACAGGTGCTCACGGTTCCGTCAAGAATACAGATATTTTCCAATAGCTCGTCTTCAATCACAATATCGTGATTACCATGCACCCCCATCACATGAGGAAAGCGTTTTGCAAAAGCATTCCAGACCTTTGTTACCTTGCCAGTGCCGCCGCGACTATCACAGCCAGGCACATCATAAAGATCACCCGCCAACAGAACCAGCCCCACTTTTGGAATAGTTTTTTGTTTCTCCAGACCTGCCAGTTCTTGCGCAACCACACGCCCCAACAGCCTGTTTTTACCGCTGCCTTCTCGCCCCTGAAGATCAGCGCTCACAACAATACAGCCAATTTCCTTTGGCAGTCCTTTCACTGTGACAAAGCAAAATGGCAAGGTGCGCCTGACAGCTTTCCCATTCTTGCCAGAAGAGCGAAAAGAAACACTGTGAAACGGATCTTCAGCAACATCTAAAATTTTCATTGCTCTGTTTCCTCTTTCTTACAACAGCCTTAAGGCAGACCACAAAAGGGATTTTAGAACCATTATAGGCATCCCTAACTGCTAAGGCATAGCGGCTTGGCAAAAACCGCGCCTTATGAGATTTAATATTACATCATTTCTCATAAGGGATCTTACTCTCAACCCGATGGCAATCCCCAACTGGCAAGCCATAGCGGCTTGGCCTAAAAGTCTCGCCTTATGAGATTTAATAAGAGACCCTTCTTGAACATCCTTCTGCATTACGCTAAACAGGCAAGAAATTCTATCCCTAAAACAGGGGCTAATGCCTTATGAATAGACCTGTTACTGAAATACTTCTTAATGGTGAACTTTACAAAAGCGGTGATATTTATGACCGTATCTATAGCATGGTGGAGTATGTCAACACGCTAACCGGTGCCACAAGCTGGACAGCGGGCGGCTTTTATACCATTGAGGAACTGCCTCAACAGGTACTGCAAAGCTATTTTATAGATTATTATGACGCCCAGGTGCAGCAAGGTGGTTTGGAAAACTTTATCATCACCTCCCACTGGAACCCGCAGACCAATGCCTATATTCGCCAAGGTCTGGAAGCCATGAAAGCTGACCACCATCTCGCTTTGTTTCTGGAACTGGAAATTACAATTGATCCTGTCGCGCATGAACTTGAAGACCTGCTTCTTCATGATTTTTCTGGTGACAACCCAATCAAAAGAACGATGGTGCAACTTGATAAGCACTTTCAGGAAGCCAGTGAAAAAGAAAATTTGGCCGCTCTAAATGCTGCTTATATTGAAAGCTGGGAACATAAAAAAATCTTGTCCCCGCGCAAACTCTGGCAAATTGCTATGGATGCCTTGCTAGCCAAGGTTCCCGATCGTGAAAAACGCAGACAGCAAGACTATGACCAGCTCTCAACTGAGATGAAATCTATTTTGGCAGTTTGCGAAGAAGCTGGCCACACACTGGTCACCTATCACGACTTTAAACTCAGCGATTATGAAGGCAACGAGCTTTTTACCCATGATATTACCACCGACAAAGGCAAATATCAGGTAGTGTTTGCCAAAGACAATATTTTGCTGACAAGTGAAGAAGAAGGCGAGATTATCGCACGGTGCAAGGCAATCACGGATAATTCTTGACTGTTTTACTCAATAATTTATACTGCCTGATAAATTAAGCAGGAACAGCCCTCGCTTGTTCCTAAGCAGCCTTGTCAGTTTGACACTTTTGTTGCCAAGCTCATAAAGCGCCACATTGCCCTTCTCAGACACAGGAAAACCAAATTCATGGCAAAAAATAAACCCAAAAAACCCACGGCTGAAGAAATGCAAGCTGCTGTTCGCACCATGATTTCCTGGGCTGGTGATGATCCTGAACGCCCTGGTTTGCTTGATACCCCTTCTCGTGTCACCCGCGCTTTTGGTGAATTTTTCTCTGGCTATGACCAAAATCCAAGAGAAATTTTACAACGCACCTTTGATGAGATTGAAGGCTATGATGAAATGGTCTTGCTGCGCGGCATTCGTTATGAAAGCCATTGTGAACATCATATGGCACCGATTATTGGCAAGGCCTGGGTGGCCTATGTGCCGCGCGGGAAAGTCGTTGGCATTTCCAAACTGGCGCGGGTTGTTGATGCCTATGCCAAGCGCCTGCAAATTCAAGAAAAAATGACGGCTCAAATTGCCAATGTCATTCAAGAAGTGCTTGACCCCGAAGGCGTTGCTGTTGTCCTCAAAGGCGAGCATCATTGCATGACCACACGCGGCGTGCATAAACCCGGCACGGATATGGTGACCAGCAGAATGCTTGGCTGCTTTCGCGATAACCCCATGACCCGCCAAGAATTTTTGTCACTGTGCAGTGATTAGTGGCGGCATCTAACGACCTTTCCTGTTGGTTTCAGGGACTAAATAAATATTGTGAAACAGAGCAGAGACAAGGCAAGCCTTGTCTCTACAAAAACTGGCATCAATAGAACCCTCAAAAACACTCCTATCGGAGTTTTTGCAGGAGCCAATATAGCCCTTTTGGTCCGGATTTTGAAACCATGATTTTGGGGCTGCGCTTTTTGGGTGGTAGTCCTTTCATCAGCAGACGCCCAACATCTGTCACCAACTGCGAACGCTCGGCAAAAGAGCTATGGTTCAGACTAAACCAGTCTGTATCAACCGCTGTAATATCAATGGTATCGACACCTTTGGCGATTACCGGCCCTTCTGGCGGCACGGCACCAGCCCGGCTGGCACCAGCAAATTTTCCAGAAGCAATCAAGGCCAGGTCTTTGCCAGAAGCATAGAGCGTAATATGACGCGCCAACGAACGAATGGCACCTGTCAGAGTGACAAAGCGATTGCGATCAACATCTGGCGCAGCCAAAATGATCTGGTTAAACTTAGGTTTTTCACCAGCCTGCGTTGACACTTCTTTGGCCAGCAATTTTAGCGCCTTTAATGTCGCACGATTGCCCATGCTATGAGCAATAATATGGATTGTTTCAACGCCAGTATCTTGCGCCACCACTTGCAAAAACTGCTTTAGATATCCCTGGCTATTATCTGCCATTCTCTGGTCAGCAACATAGCTCTCCAACTTACCAGCTGAAGGCCAGCTATACATATAGGTCACGCCATCAAATTTGAGGTCATAACTCATTTGCGCAGAGCGGTACATGGCATTTTCAAACGTTGTATTATAACCATGAATAAAAACAAAAGCCTGCTTCGGGAATAGGGCTGCCCCCTTATCCTCTTGCCTGGCAATAATATTGCGAGATAACGCGGCAAATTCATCCCTGTTTAACAGCTGCATTTTTTGCAAGGTAAAATGCTTTTTAGGGTCTTCTTTTTGCTTGTAAATATTTATTGAAAAGATTGCAATATTAAGCGGGCGTTCAACCTGCCCCCTGACATGATCTTTTGGAATCGTCACTTCAGCACTGCCCAGTGCAAGTCTGTTGGCACTGCCTTGACCGCCAAAATCCGGCTTATTTTCCGTCCCTCTATTTTTACGATCTGTCCCAAATAAAATGCGTACCGCATTATAAGGCACTTCGGCCATCTCTTCACTATCACGATAACCTCTTCTCAAACTTCTTTTTGCCTTTGGCGAGCGTGGCCGTCTTGTAGCAGGTGCTCTTGGCCGGCGCGGTGCTGTCACAGGTGCTCTTGGTGCTGTCACAGGCGGCGGCATCATTTCATAAGATGGCTCAGGCTCTGCGCCTGCATCATCCTCAGCTTCTGGCTGAATAGCACCCAACCGAAAAGTTGCCACCAATTGACCATTTGAAGATTTCCAGGCTTTTAAAACACCATTATCACTGCCCGAAAACAGGCCTTTTCCACTGGCTGAAAAGGCAACATAAAGCAGCGGCTTTTTATGACCGCTCAGAGTGTGCTTAAGACGGCCTGTCCTGATATCCCACAACTTGGCAGTTTTATCAGCGCTCCCAGATAATAAAAACTGTCCATCAGGTGAAAAAGCTAGAGATGAAATCATCTTGCCATGACCGACAAAGCGGCGAATTGGCGCGCCTGTCGCCCCCTCCCAGAGCTTTAACACACCCCCAGAACCACCTGTTGCAATATAGCGCCCATCTGGGGAATAAGCCAACGCCCAAATCCAGCCCTCTTCGGCACGAAAACTGCGCAGCGAAATACCGCTAGCGATGTCCCATTGCCGGATCATGCCATCACTGCCACCTGCAAGAATACGCGCGCCATCAGGCGAAAAGGTCACACGGGTCACATTGGAACCGCCTGCGCTAAAGCGGCGAGTAAGCTGGCCTGTTTGGGCAGACCAAACACGCACCGTGCCATCGGCACTGCCAGAAACAACGGACTGGCCATCAGGAGAAAAAGCAGCTGACCAAACCCAATCCCTATGCCCTGTCAAGGTATGAAGCAGCACACCGCTGGCTGTATCCCATATTTTGATGGTTTTATCTTCACTTGCCGAAACAAAGCGCTTGCCATCCGCTGAAAAAGCCAACGACCATATACGCTGGCTATGGCCAACTGTCTTATAGAGAAAATTTTTGCCAATAGGGTCAAGCACTGAAATTGAATGAGCCTCTGTAGCCAGCAAGGCCATTTTGCCACCAGGTGACAGAGCCATAGCCCGCACTTTAACAAGCGCAGAACTCCCCTCCTGCTGGGCAAAACTTGTTGTCATGCTTAAAAAAGCAAGCTGAATCAACAGCATAAAAGATAATGAAAAACGCACAATAACTGACATACCCGGCTACTCCCCGCGAATATTCTTGACCAGACCTGTCCCCCGCACCGAAGGTGCATTTCTATGATATGTGTATTTTTACGTGTTTGGCAAGTCAGATCAGATAAAAACAGCACGAAAGATAGTCTTTAGACAGAGCGATGTTTTCTCAGTCCTGATCTTTTTCCAGCAAGAAATTTTTAATAACAGGGAGTAGTTTTGTAACCAAAGCGGGGTCATTGCGGGTTTTGGACAACAAGGCAATCCCTTCAAAAAAAGCAACAAGGGCATCCGCACTGGCTTCAATATCAATTGAGCCAATATCACCCGCGTCCTGCGCGTCTTGTAACGCCTGCACAAAAAAGGCTTTCATCACATCAAAAAATGCACTGACGGAGTGTCGCACTTCATCATTTTGCGCACTCAGCTCAATGGCCAAGTTACCAAAGGGGCATCCCATAACATGCCCAAGCTGTTGCTGCGTTGCGCTATCATAGTCATGGATTAAATGCGCCAAACGCTCAAACCGTTTGAGCGGCGGAATATCCGCTTGAAAAGCAGGCTGAAGCACCTTTGTCACAACCTGCTGTTTTAACATCTCAAGAACAGCAATCACCAGATCATTTTTAGAACCAAAGAAATGATAAAAACTGCCCTTTTTCACACCCGCATGATTACAGATCGCCTGCACCCCAACATCTGAATAGCTGCTGGCATAAAACAAGGCACTGGCACTGTTTATAATCTTCTCGCGGGTGTCACAACTCATTCGTTTTCTCAGTTTAAAGGCATGTGCTTCGCTAAAAAGGTCGTCATCTCTGCCCAGCTTTTGGCATCAGCCTCCGCATTATAAGCCAGAGGCAAGCCATATTTTTTACCAAAGACATCAGCTTCAGGATTGGTAAAACTGTGCTTTGCGCCTTTATAATTAATCAGCGCAAGGTCAGCTTTTGCTGTTTCCATTTCTTTCTTAAACTTTGCCAAAACTTCAGGCTTCACAAAAGGATCATCCGCGCCATTCATAACCAATAAAGGGGCAATAATTGCGCCCGACTTGGCGGTAATTTTCCCGCCCAGACTGCCATGAAAGCTTGCAACAGCCTTCAGGTCAGCGCCTGTACGCGCCATATGCAAAACAATGCCGCCGCCCATACAATAGCCTATGGCACCAATCGTTTTCTTGTTTACCGTGCTATGAGCTTCAAGCAAGCCTCGCGCAGCATTAAAGCGCTTTTCCATCCCCTTAATATCGCCCATCAGAGCCATCATAAAGCCCTTGGCATCTTTGGGATGACCAGCCAGCTTGCCCTTGCCATACATATCCAAGGCAAAAGCAGTATAGCCCATTTTAGCCAACATATCAGCACGGCGGCGCGCATAGGGGTTATGTCCCCACCATTCATGAACGACCAGAATACCAGGGCGCTTGGCCTTGATACTATCATCAAAAGCCAGATAACCTGAAAATTCTTGACCATCAACTTTATACGTTACTTGTTCACCAACAACCTTTGCAAAGGCTGGTGAAATTGACAACAGAGCCACCAAGGCAAATAACACTTTTTTCATTTTCTCTTTCCTTATAATCGCTTATCGCTGGATAGTGTAACATACATAATACGAGATCACAAAGGGAGCAGGCTCTGTTTATCAAGCCGCTATGTCCTGCTAACCCAAGGATTACCATCGAGTTAAAACAAGCCCCTGCTCCCTGCCAGCTTCTAAAACAAGAGATTAATCATTCTCAAGGTGAAAACTTTCAAACAAAATATCAACCATCACCATATTCGCCCCATAATGCACGGCCTCAAAAATATGCTTATCAGAAAAACCAGCTTCCCTTAATTTTGCAATATCATCAGCTGTGCTTGATTTTGGCTTATCCGTTACCTTAAGCACATAAAGCAACAAGGCTTTTTCATCATCTTCCAGAGGGACAGTGGAAGGCTTGGCTTTAATCGCTTTAATGACCTCCACGCTCATGCCCTCATTCATCAGCATACCTGTATTCAGATTAACGCAATAGTCACAGCCTTTATCCTCAGAAACCAGCAAGCGTAAAAAGGTATAAAATAGGTTGCTACGCTCTGAATTTTGCATAAAATAGCCGATATAAGCCATTTGACGCTCTAACAATGCAGGGCTAATGGAATGGAGACGCATGGCATTCGGCACAGAACCAAACATTTCAGTCATCTGACCATAAAGCTCCGCAACCTTACCTTCAGCCTCTGAAGGTTCAACAACTTTAAGAAGGCTTGTCATTATTTTTTCCTTATCTTTAACTCTTAAAAAAATATTCTTCTACCATCTTTATTAATAGTTGACTGGTCAGTCTAATGTCAAGATGGAAGTGAGTACTGTTTACTTTTTAGCAAAAAAACCTTTCTTATTGCGGGTGCAAAATACAACCATTACCATACTCCTATCACCCAGATAGCCGAACTTTCAACTGGCTCTTTTGCCCTCTGACTGCGTTCCGTCCTTCTTCCAGTGCTAAGGCACTGCTACAAAGAACGCGCCTTTTCAGAAGACAAAATTTCTCACTTGAATTTTTCGGGTTTCCGAGTGACAGGAGTATATATCAAAAAAGAAATCTCTGATAATAATTAAGCATTAATGACAATGCCGTTGCTCAGTTACCTCAGTGAATGGACACTCAACTCACTCACTACCTGTCTATCAATAAGGAGAAACAATACTATCATGACAAACCCAGATAATATGCTCACTATGACAGAAAAGGATAAGAAATCGTCAATTTTTCGCTTTATGCCTATTGAAAAATTGCTCACTATTTTTGACACTAAAAAACTTTTTCTCACAAGCCCTGAGAGATGGGATGACCCGTTTGAGAATTATCTTCTGGAGTCAAATTTTAAAAAAAATGGCCAATCCGTGACTGCTCTTAAGGATACGCGCAAGGCTGTTCGGGCACAATGCTGGACACAACATGACGAAACCGATGCCCTATGGCGGATATATTCCCCACAAAAAAATGGTGTAAGAGTAGAATCCTCTCCAACAAAACTATTAGAACACTTCATTGCCTCTGCCCCCAATAAAAGCAAAAAGCATTGCTTTATTGGAAAGGTTACCTATCTAGGCACGCCACAATTAATAGAACATCTAAAAGAAATTAATCCGCTGGATCACAACGCCCCTAACATTGCAGAATCATTACTACTCAAAAGGACAGAATTTCAACACGAAAAAGAAATTCGTTTGATTAGGACAGATGTCAAAAAAAATAAATGGTATCACACCATTACAATTGATCCAACCGACTTGTTTAAAACAATCGTTTTCGATCCCAGAATCAATCAGCACACATTTGAGGCTTATAAAGAATATCTTCAGAAAAATGGATATAGCAAGAAAATTAGGAAATCGACACTCTACCGTGATCCAGACCCCATGACAATAGAGTTAGATTAACTGCGTTGAAAGTCTTGGGCTTGATAACATGGTTGTTATCGCGCTTCACAGTTCACAGCATGGATAGCAGGAATAAATCCTGCTATGACAACGGAGGGAGTAAACTAAGAATTGTTATAAATTGAACTACCCTGCCTCGTGCAAGCAAATCGTTACGATTTGCTCACGTTATGCTCTAATTTTTAGTATAGAAACGCTTTACAATACCGCGGGGCTTTAATTTCAAAGCCGTCTCGCCGCTCTCTAGCCCCGAATTATCATCAGAAGCCGCAGCGTCATAGCCACCAGTATAGACACTGCCAAAAGATGAAACAAGGGAATCAGAGCTTTCTGCTTCAGAAAGAGACCCTACAATTTTACTATTTGATGAGGACAACGATTCCTTGAACTTATTAGGATTAATTGTTGCTGAAGTACTTGCTGAAGAATATTGAACCACTTCAGTCCCCGCAACCACACTTGCCGGCACGCAACCTAAAGATTTTGTTCTACCTGCACCATCCTGAAAAATAACAGTGCAACTTTTATTCATTCTTGCACTATCAACAGATGTGATTTTACCCTGTTTACCAGCAGTATCATAATCTGACTTTGCCAGAGCTTGTAATTCCCCACTGCCGTTACTCCCGCCAGACATAAATGACATGAAGTAGAAAGTACCAACACCAAAGACGACACTCAAAGCAATGTTTGTTGCGACCAATAATGTTTTTGAACGCCCACCTGTTTTAATGGGTGCAACAGGAATGTGATTTGGCTGTACAGGAGGTTCGTCAAGACGTGTAACTGACTGAAGGTGCACAGGTAAATTATTCACCAAGCCAGGAGAACGGGGTATAGGGGGCAATGACATAGACTGAGGAACAGCACTCGTTGGCAGTTCTGCCAGAGACCCGGCCTGACCAACTTTAAGGGCTTCACGCTCTGCTGCTATGGCCTGCAAGGCAGAGTCTAATGTCTGAATGGGTTCTGTCATCTGCTCTATACAATTTCCTGAGTTATTCCCTATAAAACTGATAGTAAGGCCTGCTGCGGCAAACTAGCAAGAGGAAACTCCTTATATAGAGTATTTTAGTCACCTACTGCGACCAGAATGAGACAGTTTCTTGCACAAATAGAAAAAATACCCAGTACAACCCAGAACCTTAACAGATAGCCCTTGAACGATCTGACAGAAGGGCACCAAGGCGGTTGAGTGTTATCCCTATTCTTAGCGGCTAAAAAAGCCTTCAATCATTCCCTTTTTTTTCTGCACCTCAACGGCTTCTTCTTTCATCACCTCTGGCTTGACTTTACTCATCGTCCACCAAGGCAAAATCACACTGTGACTGCCCCCACCAATAGAACAGCCAGACCCCATTTTTCTGGGATGAAACACTTTAATAAAACGAGGATTCTGGACATTATCTACATAGACAGCCCCACAATAATTGGCATATTGCTGCTCATGCAGGAAATTATCAACCTCATCCAAAAAAGCCAGGAAGGCTTCCCTTTCCATAACCTTTTCAGGCGGTGCATCTTTGGTATCAGGCTGGAAGACATACCACTCTTCTGGTTTTTCCTTAAGCCTATTCCACAATTCATCAAACTTTTCCCAAGGAATAATGCCCGAAAATCGGCCAGAAAAGCTATCTTGGTAACGTTTTTCCTTATCCGTCATAACGCTTATTCGAACTCCATTTCATCATAAACTGCCATCGCATTTCTACGTGATAATTCTTTAAAATTTGCCATATATTGCCATTTAGACTGGTCAATCCCTGTCACAGTAGACAACTCACCCTGATTTTTAATATGGTCTTTTACTGTTTTGCGCAAATAAATCAGATAGTCATAGGTTTCTTTTCGCGCTTGTTTTAAATCTGTTGGCGCACCATGTCCTGGGATCACATATTCTGGCTGATATTTTGCCAGAGCTTCAAAACTTTTCACCCACTCGCCAGAACTGGAAATCTCTCTGAGCGCTAATAAACGCTGGGTAAAGACGATATCTCCGCCAAAAATAGTTTTTTGCTTCGGCAACCAAACAAAACTGTCACCAACACTATGCGCCCCGCCCAAAACATGAATTTCAAAATCGACACCGCCAAGGCTGAAACGATAATTTTCCTCAAAACTAATATCAGCAATATCGGGCTCAGTTCCTTCAATAGCCTTATGACCAATAAACTGAGCCATAACAGCATATTCAATGGATGTGCGCTCCTCCTGATCGTCTAGAGCGCTCAGAGAAGTGATAATCTTGGCACCCTTAGAACGAAAATAATCATTGCCAAACCAGCGGTGATCTTGCCCACCTGTGTTAATTACAAACTTAACAGGCTTATCTGTCACGGAACGAATGGCTTTTTCGATCTCAATAGCACCGTTACGGCTCCCGCCGCTATCAATCAAAACAGCCCCATCGCTTGTCACCACAAGCCCAAAAGTTGCATTATTCCCCAAGTTTTTACTATTTCTCTGACCTAAATCTCCGACAAAAGCATATATATTTTTAGCCACTTGAAACACTTGCAAAGAGCCAACATCAGAAATTTTCTTGGCTTGCGCCAAACTACAAGTTGCCCCCCAGAGCATTGCCAAAACCACCAGCCTGATATAATGCATTTTCCCCACCTTCCGCATTTGACATTATAACGTTTGGGCAAGCAAGGCCTCCTTGCCTGCCCTGCTATAATGCTCGTTTAACCTCTTCCAGTTCTAAACTAGCCATTATATTGCGATAGGTCAAATTGCAGTCCTCTGAGGTGAAACGATGTTTTGACATTTACAGTCCTTAATCACCTTCATAATCAACTAAAGTATGTACTTTTACATCCAGTTGACGCAGCTTTTCACTGCCGCCCAAATCAGGCAAATCAACCACGAAACAGGCCGCAATCACATCTGCGCCAGTCTCCCTTAACAGTTCCAGTCCGGCAATCGCCGTTCCGCCCGTAGCAATCAGGTCATCAACAAGCAGAACCCGCTCACCATGGGAGAGTGCATCCGTATGAATTTCGACAACATCTTCGCCATATTCCAGCTCATAGGTCTTTGAAATAGTCTTGCCAGGCAGTTTGCCTTTTTTTCTAATTGGGATAAATCCCTTTCCAAGCTCATGTGCAATCGCGCCGCCAAGAATAAAGCCCCGCGCTTCAATCCCGACAACATAGTCAAAGTCAGATTTTAAGAAAGGCCAGACCAACTCATCCACAGCGGCTCGCAACCCGACGGGGTCGGCAATCAAGGTGGTAATATCTCTAAATTGTATCCCTTTTTTAGGGTAATCAGGGATCGTCCTGATAAAATTTTTAAGATTTATCGACTTACGAAGTTCCATTCTAGTGACCTATACCCATCTTTTATTTATTAAGAACCCGACCTGCCACAGCATCAAGCTTTGCAACCATTTCAGGAGAAATATCTTCTTTCCTCGTTATTATAGCATATTCCAGCGCCTTATCACTGCCTAACGGACAAGGCTCATGCTCTTCAGGAAAATCTTGCGCCAAGGCCGCAACCAGTCTGGCTGCATTGGCTGAGTTTGTTTTCATAACTCTAATAATGCTGGTAATATCCACATCATTATGATCTTGATGCCAACAATCAAAATCCGTCACCATCGCCACCGTGGCATAACAGATTTCAGCTTCACGCGCCAGTTTGGCCTCTGGCATATTGGTCATGCCAATCACATCGCAGCCCCAACTGCGGTACATATGACTTTCAGCCCGCGTTGAAAATTGCGGCCCTTCCATCACCAGATAAGTGCCGCCTTTGCTATATGCAATGCCTTGTTTTTTTGCGGCCTCTGCCAACCGGTTAACCAGTAAGGGGCTGACAGGATCAGCCAAGGCTACATGCGCAACACAGCCTTCACCAAAAAAACTTTTTTCGCGGTTAATGGTGCGGTCAATAAACTGATCCACCAAAACAAAATGCCCTGGAGGCATCTCTTCTCGAAATGAACCACAAGCAGAAATCGAGACCAGATCTGTGACACCTGCCCTTTTCATCGCATCAATATTGGCACGATAATTAATCTGGCTTGGTGACAAGGTATGCCCAGCGCCATGGCGCGCTAAAAAGACAATTTTTGTTCCATTAATAAGGCCAGTTACCAACTTGCCAGAAGGTGCCCCCCAAGGCGTTTCAACAGCCAGTTCCTGGCGCTGCTCCAGCCCTGGTAGATCATAAAGACCGCTCCCACCTATCACCCCAATTATTGCTTTTGTCATCCTGCACCCTTTTCACGCTTTCACTGAAGACCAAAAAAGGACATTTGATCTCTCAAATGCCCTTTTAGGTATAAATTATTCTGTTGTAAATACAGAAGATATCACAGTTTTGATAGATTGGGATAGCATAGATAAAACCGCACCAACCTAACAGAGCTACCTTAATGCTTCACATCAGCCCAAATAGCGCGTTTCACACCATAAAGCAGCAATGAAAGCACTGCAAGATAGATCAGAACCAGGAAGCCACGACGCTTTCTCGCATTCAAATGTGGCTCAGCTGCCCACATCAAAAAGGCTGAAATATCCTTCGCTTCTTGCTTAAGAGTTGCCTTAGTACCATCAGTATATTCAACAATACCATCACTCAAAGGCGGTGCCATAGAAATAGCATGACCTGGGAAAACAGCATTATAATGTTTACCTTCAGGCAACTTGAAATCCTTAGGCGCTTCCGCTGGCACAGTCTCATGGTAGTTAGTCATCAGATTATAAATATAATCTGGACCGCCTTCTTGATATTGTGTCAACACATCACCAATCAAAGCGAAAACCCAAGTAAAGACACCTGGAATTCCTTCATGATTAGCGTGCATCCCGCGCGCCTTACCAATGACAGAAAAGTCTGGCGGCAAAGCACCACCATTCGAAGCTTTCGCAGCATTCTCATTAGCATAAGGCTTTTTAAAACGGTCTGAAAGCGTGGCTGGACGAGTAAACATGTCGCCATCTTCGTTCGTAATGTCACCTTCATCATTATAAGGCAAAACCACTTCAACCTCATCAGCCTTCAGCATCTTCTTCACATAGTCAACACTATATTGCGGTCCGCCAGGCTCTGTCAGGTTACGATATGACAGCAAATTCATGCTATGACATCCGGCACACACACCCTTATAAACCTCAAAACCACGTCTGAGCTGCTTTTGGTCATACTGACCAAACACGCCACCAAAACTCCAGCTTTGCTTTTCAAAATGATGGCCACCGCCATGCTCTGCTGCCATAACAACTGATGACAACAAACCAAGTCCAGCTGTAAAAGCGACAAGACCAGTAGCAAGTTTAAAACGTTTAACAGTCATAACTGCCTCCTTTACTTATTGTTTTCCATGGCATCTTTGCCAAGAACAGCCTCAGTGATACTACCTGGCAGTTTTTTGGTTTTCTGTGTCCAGCCCAATAATGGCAGCGCAACAAGAAAATACATAAACCAGTAGCCCGTTAACAGACGTGAAGCCCAAACATAACCACCTTCAGCGGGTTTAGCGCCAAGGTAACCAAGCAACAATCCTGTTGCAACAAATCCCCAGTAGAAGATTTTAGCAGTCGGACGGTAACGCATTGACCGCACACGAGATGTATCAAGCCAAGGCAAGAAAGCAACAATGGCAATTGAAGCAAACATAAAGATAACACCAAAAAGCTTATCTGGAATGGCCCGAAGGATCGCATAGAACGGTAAGAAATACCACTCAGGAACAATATGCGGCGGCGTTACCATTGGATTAGCACGGATATAGTTATCTGGATGCCCCATATAATCAGGCATAAAGAAAACGAAATAAACGTAAATCATAGCAAAAAGCACCATTGCAAAAGCATCTTTCATAGAAAAATACGAATGGAATGGAAGACTGTCTTCCTTCAATTTAAGCTCAATACCATCAGGATTGTTACTGCCAACAACATGCAAAGCCCAAATATGAAGCGCTACAAAAACAAACAGCAGCATAGGCATAAGGTAATGTAATGACAAGAAACGATTCAATGTTGGCTGACCAACAGCATATCCGCCCCAAAGAAGCTGAGTGATATAATCACCAACATAGGGAATGGCAGAAAACAGATTGGTAATAACGGTTGCACCCCAAAGGCTCATTTGCCCCCATGGTAGAACGTAACCCAAAAAGCCTGAAGCCATCATCAGAACATAGATGATCACACCCAAGATCCACAACATCTCGCGCGGCGCCTTATAAGAACCATAATACATGCCACGTAAAATATGGATATATACAGCAATAAAGAAGAATGACGCACCATTCGAATGCATATTCTGAAGCATATCGCCCCAGTTTACGTCACGAACAATATGTTCAACACTGTTAAACGCCATGCTTTCATGCGGAATGTAATGCATAACAAGAATGATGCCGGTAATAATCTGCACCATCAAAAAGAAAAATAGGATGCCACCAAAAGTCCACCAGTAATTCAAATTACGTGGTGTTGGCATTGCCATAAATTCAACGCCAAGACGGATAATTGGCAGACGTTCGTCCATCCATTTTTCAAAGCCCGAATTGGGCGTATAAGTAGATTCGTGAGCCATGGGCTCTTCCCCCTCACATAATTAGCCGATCTTAACGACAGTATCAGAAACAAATTTATAACCTGGAACAGGTAAATTTAGAGGCGCTGGCCCCTTGCGGATACGTCCAGAAGTATCATAATGAGAACCATGACACGGGCAGAACCACCCTTTATAGTCCCCTTTCATATCGGAAGCCTTTTGACCACCAGGCACACAGCCCAAATGGGTACAAACGCCAACCAGGATCAGCCACTCAGGTTTTTGAACCCGATCAGCATCCTTTTGAGGGTCGCGCATTGATGACGCATCCTCTTTTTCAGCCAAGGCAATTTCGTCAGCTGTCCTGTGCCGGATAAAGACGGGTTTACCACGCCACAACACTGTTATGGCTTGCCCCACCTGTATAGACGCAATATCAACTTCAATTGACGACAACGCCTTTGTTGAGGCATCAGGGTTCATTTGATCAATAAAAGGCCAAATAGCAGCCGCACCACCAACAGCAGCCCAGGCTCCTGCTCCCAGGAACAAAAAGTCCCGGCGGCTTACAACCTCTTCTTCATGCTTTGCAGACATTATTTTCTTCTCCTGCCACAGAAAATAGATTTACAGAAATTCTGTTCTAAGATGTTAATATAACCACAAACATCCCCAAATTATCCTGTGTCTCTCTCATAGTTTCAGGTCTAAACCTTACACTATCAGAACAACACGAGCGGGATATTTGAGATTTATCAAAAATGCTCCAAAGCGCTTGAAACACCTTTAGCGATTGCACCCTAGTCACTAAAATTAGGGATGTAACTGCAAATGTTTATAGATTAGATTCTTTGAATATAACCAGATAACCCTTGGTTATTTGCATGGCCTGACAAAATTGTCCAGTGTGAATCCATTACTATAGGCAGAATCCCCTATATGCATTTTGACACAAGTAGAATTACGTTATTGAGCACAGATCTATCCGCAACATAGTCTTCTCATCCCCTTGCCCGGATAATAAACATCAATTATTAGTGATCATGAACATATTGCAAACCTGTCCCAACCGTCAATGATACCCCGCTTTCATAATAGGCAGTGTCCTTAGTGTCTACCCCTTAACTTCAGGAAACAAACCCAAATGCGCCTTGCCTTATACCAGCCTGACATTGCGCAAAATACAGGCACTTTACTCAGGCTATGCGCTTGTATGGACTTGGAAATTGATATTATTGGCCCAACAGGATTTAACATGACTGACAGGGCGCTCCGCCGTTCTGGTATGGATTATCTGGATCATGTGATTATCCATCGCCATATTTCCTATGACGCCTTTATTGCAAGTCTGACAGACGAGAACCGCCTCATCCTCTTAACAACCAAAGCCAGGCAGTCATATCTCAATGTCACTTATACAAAAGATGACATTCTTTTGCTGGGACGTGAAAGTTGCGGTGTTCCAGAGGATGTTGCAAATAACGTAGCCAAACAGATCAAAATCCCTATGCAAAAACCATTTAGATCATTGAATATTGCGGTCGCAGGTGCCATGGTGCTCAGCGAAGCCCTCAGGCAAACAAACCACCTCCAAAATCTATCCATCTAAAATAGGGTAACAACAGCGCCATGACATCATCATCTGACAAACCTTCTGCATCAGAGCAAGAAAAAGACACCGCAAGTCAGTGGTTTAAAGAACTGCGCAATACAATTTGTCAGTCCTTTGAAGAGATTGAAACCGAAGCAAACGCCGCACTGTATGGCGACAAACCAGCTGGTAAATTTGTCAGAACCCCTTGGCAACGCACAGACCACACAGGAAAACCCGGCGGCGGCGGCCAAATGTCCATGATGCACGGGAAAGTTTTTGAAAAAGTAGGCGTCCATATTTCAACCGTTCACGGCGAATTTTCCCCTGAATTTCGTGATAAAATTCCAGGCACCAAAGAAGACCCCAGCTTTTGGGCAAGCGGCATTTCTCTGATTGCTCACCCTGTTAACCCAAACATCCCTGCTGTCCACATGAATACCCGCTTTGTAGTCACCAAAGAAGCCTGGTTTGGCGGCGGCGCGGACTTGACACCCGTACTAGACAAAAGGCGCACCCAGGATGATGCAGACAGCATTGCCTTTCACAAGGCTATGGAAAAACCTTGTGTGGATCACCCTGATGTTGCTGATTACCAAAAATATAAGGAATGGTGCGATACCTATTTTTATCTCCCCCACAGAGATGAGCCGCGCGGTATTGGCGGCATCTTTTATGACCACCTAAAACAGGGTGACTGGGACAAAAGGTTTGCCTTTACCCAAGATGTTGGCCGCGCTTTTGCCGCAATTTATCCTCAATTGGTTCGCAATAATATGGATAATACATGGAGCGAAGCAGACCGGGAAGAACAACTCATTAGGCGTGGCAGATATGTCGAATATAATTTATTATATGACCGCGGCACAATTTTTGGGCTGAAAACTGGCGGAAATGTTGCTAGCATCCTTTCATCTATGCCTCCAGTTGTGAAATGGCCATAACTCATGTCACTTACAATATATTCTGCTGATATAGAGGGTTATCGTTCTATTCGCTCTATTCATACCAAAATTAATAACTTTTCCGTTATTCTTGGTAAAAATGGCTGCGGAAAGACCAACCTTTTCAAGGCGCTCCAATTACTGCAAGCCGCTGCAAAAGGTGACATTATCCCTACGCTTGCTGCTGAGGGCGGCCTGACTTCAACGCTTTGGGCAGGCGAAACCAACCACCCTGAAGACAGAACCAAGCTGATCAAACTGTCTTTAATGATGGGACCTTATCAGTACACAATTTGCATTGGTCACCCCGACGACCATGAAATAGCGCTGCGTTGGCCAACACATAAAGACAGCACCGATACAACAAGCGAACCGGTTATAAAAACAGAGCAACTGCTACGCATTGAAAATGGTCAGCACGAAATATTGATGGAACGCACCGGCAATAAAATATTCTTGCGGCAGATGGATGGTACTATTGTCCCATCAGCTGAGCTACTCCTTGGCTCAGAAACCGTACTCCACCACATTCAAGATGGTGTTCGCTTTCCTGAACTTGAGCTGGTGCGTGATAATATTGAGAACTGGCGGTTTTATCATAATTTTAGAACTGACAGAAACGCCTTGTCGCGCAAACCAAGCCTCGGTCTTTGCACACCATCACTTGGCAGTGATGGCCACAATTTAGCAGCCCTTTTCGACACCCTTATTCATTATAACTATCAAACAGAAAAAATTGCCGAAGCCATAAACTCCGCCTTTCCGGGAAGTGATCTTTTTATCAGAACCCAAAACGGCAAATCCATTCTGTCCATGACCTTTCCTGACATGACAAGACCCTTTGCCGCTCATGAACTTTCAGACGGAACGCTACGCTTCCTTTGTCTTATCGCCGCGCTAAAAAGCTTGAGAACACCGCAATTTATTGCACTAAACGAACCAGAAGCAAGTCTTCATCAGGATTTCATGGCACCGATGGCCAAGCTGTTACTGGAAGCATCCCAAGCCTCACAAATATGGGTAACAACCCACTCAACACCCCTTGTCAACGCTTTGCAAGCTTTGGGCGCGCCCCAGCCGCAATATTTAGAATTACGCAATAGCCAGACTTGTCTGAATGCTCAGGACAAGGCAGCATAAACACAACCACATTTTAACAAAGGATTGTATTCACAAAACACAATAGCCAGCACTGTTTACTTTATTTTTTCGATTAACTTGACGTTACAGTATATAAACCATTAATTATAGATGCAGGGTTAGGACACAGTTCAGTCACCCGCCCCAACCTCATAAAAATAAAAACTGTAAACAGTTGCTCCATGATTAACCAAGCCATAAAACTCTTAGCACTCTAGCAACAGCCTGGAATAGAAGGAGTTTTGAACCCATTTAGTTTGTCACTAATACGAGACTATTTTAATGCCCGTCACCGCCTTATCCATTAAAGGATACAGATCTATACGGTCCATCCAGTTCCCCATTGAAGAACTGACTGTTTTGGTCGGTACAAACGGTGTGGGCAATACAAATCTATACCGCGCTCTGGAGCTCTTACATTTTGCCGCCCTGGGTACGATCACCCTCTCTATTGCAGAAGAAGGCGGCATGGAATCTGTCTTATGGTCAGGACAGCGCAAAATTAACGAACCCCTCACCCTTGTTCTTGAAGTTGAACTTGGCGAGCTTGGTTACAAGATTGAAATTGGCCTCCCCGGATCAGAAGAAGCCGCCCTGCCCGAAGAACCGCTGGTAAAATACGAAGAAGTTAATGTCTTGCGGGACGGCAAGCGCGTTGCCGTGATGAAGCGTGAAGGCCCTGCGGTTCACCTTAAAAATGATGCTGATCAATGGCTCACCAATGATAACGCCTTGCTTGCCTCTGAAACAGCCCTTTCCAGCATTAGGGACGGCGCTTTCTTCCCAGAAATGGATGCTGTGCGGCGTGAAATGGTGGACTGGCGGTTTTATCACAATTTCAGAACCGACGAAAGCTCACCAGTGCGCCAACCTTCCCTGGCGATCTGCACACCAACCCTTAGCTCGTCAGGACATGACCTGGCAGCTGTTCTGGCTACCGTCTATCTCATTAAAGAAGACCCTAGCGATATTATTGCCGCTGTGGATGACGCCTTTCCCGGCAGCAAGCTTATTTTAGAAGAGCAAGACGGCAAATGCATTCTTGGTATGGAATTTCCTGATATGCCAAGACCTTTTAAAGCCCATGAACTTTCAGACGGCACACTAAACTATCTGAGCCTGATTGGCGCCCTGCTTGGTTATAGGCTACCTTCCTTTATTGCTCTTAATGAGCCTGAGAATAGTTTGCATCCTGACCTTATTGAGCCTCTTGCCCGGCTCATTGCCCAAGCTTCACAACGGACAAGAATTTGGGTTGTGACTCATTCAGAGCATCTTGCAACCGAAATTGCCCGACAAAACACAGTGACCCCGCGTATTGTTGAGAAAATTCATGGCTCAACCTATATCAAAGATATGCGCATAACAGGTACAATTACCGAAAAAACAGGTTAACACCCCCTACCCCTTGCCAACTCCTCTCCTTTTTCACCCCTTGCGAAACATCCTTCGCAAGGCGGCTTTGCGGACATGTTCGCAAATATATTGAAAAATGAATACTAACCCGCTATAAGAGGGTATAAAAGAGGCGTTTCTTTACAAGAAAGTCACATAAGACACAAGCCATCTTGCCAAGCCGGCCAATTATTCCTGCAATCTGGAATAACGCCATCCGCTTGAGAAGCCAGCAATCTGTTGTGACTATCTACAAAATGCCACTCAAGACAGTCTATACGAAATAATGAAAAGGTATATCCATTGCCAAACAGCACAGACGCAAAAACAGAAACAGAAACAACCAAAGCTCCTAAAAAGAAATTCTCGGAGCTTGGACTGAGTAGCACCATCCTCTCAGCTGTAGAAGAAGCGGGATATAAAGAGCCGACAGAAATTCAGGCTCAAGCCATCCCGATTGCGCTTGCAAACAGAGATGTTTTGGGAATTGCCCAAACTGGAACCGGCAAGACAGCAGCTTTTGTGCTGCCCTTGCTTGAACGCCTTGAAAAAGGCCGCGCCAGAGCACGGATGCCGCGCTCTCTCATAATGACACCCACACGCGAACTTGCGACACAAATTGCTGCCGACTTTGAAGTTCTTGGCAAGCACCATAAGCTCAATATTGCCATTCTTATTGGCGGTGTTTCATTTGACGAACAAAGCAAAATTCTCGACCGCGGCGCGGATGTTGTTATTGCGACCCCTGGCCGCCTGCTTGACCAGTTTGGTCGCGGCAAGCTCTTGCTGAATGCCGTTGAAGTCCTTGTTATTGACGAGGCTGACCGTATGCTGGATATGGGCTTTATTCCTGATATTGAAAAAATCTGCAAGCTTCTGCCTTTCACGCGGCAAACCCTGTTTTTCTCAGCAACAATGGCACCCGAAATCAAGCGCCTTGTGGATAATTTTCTTCACAACCCGGCAACCATTAAAGTGGCACGCTCAAACAGCGTCACCAAAACCATTGATCAAAAATTTGTCCGCGTTGATACGGATTTTAAAACCAAACGCGAAGCCCTTAGAGGCCTTATAGAAGATAGCAAAGAACTCAATAATGCTATTATTTTTTGCAACAGAAAACGCGACCTGTCTGTTCTCTATCGCTCCCTCTCCAAGCATGGCTTTAATGTCGGATCGCTTCATGGCGATATGGATCAGTTTAGCCGCACAAAAACGCTTGAAGGCTTTAAAAGCGGCGAGATCAAAATTCTTGCTGCCAGTGACGTTGCGGCACGCGGACTAGACATCCCCGAAGTGAGTCATGTTTTTAACTTTGACGTTCCAAATAATCCGGAAGATTACGTGCATCGTATTGGCCGTACTGGCCGCGCAGGACGTAAAGGCACATCAATTACGCTGGTCACACCAAAAGACCTAGCCTCCCTGAAAGCGATTGAAAAACTTTGCTTAAAAGAAGTTGTCTGGATCAATGAAGCCCCTGCTTCTGCAAAACCAAAGAACGAGCCGCAAAAACAACAGAACAAAAAACCTGCTGCTCAGGACAACAAGTCTGGGCATAAAAATGCGGCACCTTCCAATAAAGAAAAGAGACCACCACAAAGGCAAAAGCCAGATCAGGGACAAAATCACAGTCAGAACAACAGGCCGCAAAAAGAATCCAACACCATTGTGCTTGGCATGGGCGACCATGTCCCAGCGTTTATGACGCGCTCTGTTCGGCCTGCACGCTAAGAGCACATTGCGAGGCATTGATTGTATCAAGGTCACACAGCTCCTCACACTACCTTCATCCCTGCAAATCAAGACAGCTTGCAGGGAGGGCAACAGCGGCTTTTCTAATCCCGGCCTCACACAGAGCAGTAACCTATTCTATCAAGACCTAACTTACTGAACTCAGCCTTACGCTCATCACTGAAACAGTCTGGCATTGATAATGCCAATCTTCATAATATATGGCTCTTGCCAGAGTCCCATCCTGACTGTCATCCCGCAGCTCATACAGGATCCATAACACGATTTTTCGACTTTCAGCAAAGCCCCTCCCTCAGCAACCTAAAAGACAAAAAAAGACCAACCTAGATAAACCAGGCTGGTCTTTTTTGAATAATCAACATTCTGTCAAGCGACTAGAATGAGAAGTTTACACTTGCAACAAAGCGGTCATTACAAGTTACATTACCAGTATTTGTTGTGCAGCTTGTAGATGTCTTGTCAGTATCCCAGTAGCGTGCATCAATAGTCCAATGCTCACCAAAGCTTTTTGACAGGCCAACATTCCAATATGTATAATCATTGGCAGGCGCATCATTAAAGTCATATTTACCGACAGTACCACTAATGGCAAAATCCATAGGAAGAGCATATTCAGCTGTTCCTTCATAAACCCAAGTGTTACCACCTTTAGCTGTTGTTTCAGGCGAATAATAAACAGTACCACCAACCGTCAATTTATCAAAAGACGTGCTCACACCAGCTTTTAGTTCAAGAAAATTATATTCAGCACTGGCATCATCAGCACCAGGGTAAAGATAATAAATCAAACCAAGGTCAAATTCAAACATACCAAGCTTAGGCTTGATACCGGCAACCAGATCAACTTCCCAATCTGCTGTACTGTCTGCAACACCTTTATCACCAAAGTCCAGGTTTGAACCCCAGACACCAGCATAAAACATACCGTAAACCGCATCAATACCGCCCTGTGCTGCCGGACCTTCATTGGTTTGCGAAACACCGCGCCAAACATAATCTGACGTAATCCCAGCATTATAAGACATTTCAAGCTGTTGTGCTTGAGCAGCGGTTGATACACTGGAGAAAGATGCAGCCATAAGCGCTGCACCAACATAATACCCAATTTTTTTCATATTCTAAACTCTCATCTTCCCATTAAGCAACGAAACAAAACTCTTCGTAAGATAAATTGGTACTATACTCTAACCCTACCGCCTCCAAGAATTTATCCAACTCTTCACGAATCACTTAATACTGCCGAATAAAAAAAGGCAAGGCCAAGCTCCCTATTTCTCCAATAATCCTAATGACTTGTGATTATTTTACACCATATATTAGAGCAAGCGAATATTAACTATAACGCAAAAATGCCAGACAGCTTGTCGCTATCTGGCATTTCTTTTTTTGCAAAATTTCACTTCTAAATCAGCGCCTTAGAATGATGCTGAAAGCGTTACAACAGCACGCGCATCACAAAGATTACGTGTTCCTGAAGTACAGCCATTGTCATTGTCGCCAAGGTCAGTATCCCAATACCGAACATCAAGCTTGAACTTGTCTTCGTAAAAAGTTTTGGAAACACCAATATTCCAATAGGTATAGTCTTCCTTACCAATGGCATCATCATAATAATAACTACCCAGTGTCGCACTAAATGTGAAGTCGCGCGGCAAAGACCATTCCAGCGTTGATTCTAGCGTCCATGTATCCTCATCACTAAAATCAGGAGAGTAGAAAACAGTTGAGCTAACAGTCACATCCTTGATCAGCTCATAGCTGACGCCAGCTTTCAGTTCTGTGAAATAGTTAGCACTGTTATTATCAGGATATGTATAGAAAATAGCACCAAAATCAAATTCATAGCCGCGCCACTTTGGCTTAACACCAAGATAAATATCAAGTTCAACATCTGTAGAATCGTTCACAGGTGCTGCTGGATCAGCAAAGTCAACATTTGAACCCCAGACACCTGCATAGAAAATGTTATATGTCGCGTCAAAACCACCCTGAACAGCAAACTGCTCCTGAGTCTGGCTAACACCACGCCATACATAGTCTGTTGTCATTGCAACATTAGCGGAAAGTTCTAGTTTATCCGCAGCAACAGCAGATGAAGAGATTGAAGAAAGTGCAAGTATGGCACACGCTGTAGCAGCACTCTTTTTAAGAGTGGCTAGTGTATTCGTTGTCATGATATAATGCTCTCTAGTTTAGTTATTATTACATATCAGTTAATAAAGATAAGCAATCGACCACACTATAATCATACAACTCAAAAAGGTCTTTTAGTCCCTGAAAACACAAATACAAATATTCAGATTATTTGCTACATTTCGTTTTGTTAACCAGCAATAGAGCAAAAACCATGATCGCCTTCAAGATAATTCTTGCCCAAAAGTTGCCTCTTTTAAAATGAGAGACTTTTTTACCACAAGTGTTGTACGGATGATTTTTAGCCACCTCTCGTCTTCAATCAAAACATTACAAGACTGGCTCACAAACGCGAAATATCACAGCCAAACCAAGGGCTTTGAAAACAGGTTGATAAATAGCCCCTGTATCACAGCCAGAAAACCCCGTGCATAATGTCAAAAACCAGTGGCTCTCTTGCTTTAACCTATTGCACCACCTTATCATATCTGTTATTGCCTAGCTTAATGACGGCAATTATGTTGCTTGCAAAGAGGTGGCCAAGTGGTTGAGGCTCCCTGTATTTGTTTGCAAATACGTCCATACCAGACCAGCGTGCGCCAGTTTTGGCACGCATTACAATTCAGCCTTTATGGGTTGATAGCAACTAAGTTGCTTGCGGAGAGGTGGCCGAGTGGCCGAAGGCGCACGCTTGGAAAGCGTGTAGGCGGTGTCCCCGTCTCCAGGGTTCGAATCCCTGTCTCTCCGCCATTTACCACTGCCTAAGCAGGCTCACACATTCCCAGACAGGTTGATAGCACCTAGAAAGTGTCAAACCCATCACCCGTTTTAGCGCTCATTATCGCATGGGGTAAACCTTAAGGGTTTGTGGGGGGCGGCATTTATCCCCTTAATTGGATAAAAGTGAGGGGCGATACGATAAAACATTGAAAAGAATGACAAATATTAGTAATATCATAATAGAGAAAATGACATTGTTTGCGTAAAGTGTAGACCTGCGCGGTTTGAATATTGTATCTTTTTTTAAGAGGGATTATGAGAGTGGTCGCGTGTAGGCTGTTTTTTCTATAGCTCTTAAGACAAGATTACAAAGGGCGCAACTCTTTTGTAAGCCGTCATAGCCCACCAATTGGGGTAGCCATCGCGTTGAAAGCAAGCCCCCTTTGTGATGTGATATAAGATATTATAGAGTGGATTGAAATTGATTTTTTTTGATGATAATGAGTAGCGTTAGAACACTCTTTAAAATAAAGAACTAAGGTATTTGAATGTTTTTAATTCGTATGACTGGAATTTGGTTGATGCTTGTCGCCGTGATTGCCCTCGTTGTTGATGGCACAAAATCACTCTCAAGCAGTCAACTTATTTGGACATCCTTAGGGGAACAATGGGCCAATGCCTCTAAGAACAGCTTAGAATCCACCCAAATGTTTATTGTCAATAATCTGGGCACTTTTATCTGGGATCCGCTGGTTTATTCTATTTTACTGTGGCCAAGTTGGGCTATTATCGGCCTGCTCGGCCTGTTCTTTTATTGGCTCGCACGCAAAAAGCATCAAACTCAAGTTTTCATTAACTAGCGGTTAAGCGCCCCGCCTTCTGGTATTTAGTATAATACCAGCCTCAAGAAGTCTTAACTGGTTGAAACTGCAAAGCACAAGTGACACACTCGTGTGTGCGCCGCCAATATTTTGGCGAAAGCCCCATCTTTTATAATAAAGGGGACGATTGAACGACGGTAAAGGTCAGCCTGTATTGAAACTGGTATAAGAAGCTGTACTTTAATAACAAATTATCAGGTATAGATACCGTGGCGGTGCACGGCATGACACGAATATTGAATATTATCAATGTGTTATGGTTTTATTATTTGCAACTGACATTTATTTAGATACCAGATTGGAACAATAAGCTCTCGACTATACACTGTTGTTCTGGTATTCTGATGTGGGTTGTTCATTCAAGGCTCCAAAGTGATTTGTTGTGGTAATTAATCAGCTTAAAGCTAAAAATCGAATGAACAACCTTTTTAGAAATTACAGCTAGTGCAAGTGCGAGCAAATCGAATCGATTTGCGGGCCTTCGATATGCGCCATTAAAGGGCTATAGCAAGGTCGACTGACCGAAATTGCTTGCAATTTGCTCTAGACGAACAGTATATATTTTAAAAACCGTTATTTATTCTGCTCTTTGATTTGCTTTTGCTTTAATTCTTTTTGTTGCGCAATCGCTTCGTCAATGTCTTTACTATAAGGGTCTTTATCGCCATTAAAATAAATACTGGCGGCAATGGCAAGCCCTGCCAAGATAATGATTGGGCCAAATTTTTTCTGCATTTCTTCAGGTGTCATGATATTTTTCCTTATTGTCTGAAATTTTTATATTTTGGGTTTCCAGCTGCGCAACAACAAAGAATTTGTCACCACACTGACAGAACTAAAAGCCATCGCCGCCCCTGCAAAGGCAGGGTTTAACATCCCAAACGCGGCCAGCGGAATGCCGATCACATTATAGATAAAAGCCCAAAATAGATTTTGCATAATCTTGCGCCATGTTGCCCCCGAAATATCATAAGCCGCAGGCACAAGACGCGGATCAGTCCGCATCAGGGTAATCCCCGCAGTCTCTAAAGCCACGTCAGAACCCGTCCCCATTGCAATGCCGACATCGGCTAACGCTAAGGCTGGCGCATCATTAACGCCGTCACCTACCATCACAACCACAGCCCCCTGCTTCTGCGCTTGGGCTATTTGGGCGGCTTTATCTTCAGGCTTGGCCGTGGCCAAAAAATCGTCAAGACCAAGCTGCTTTGAGACGGAGCGCACCACCGCTTGCGCATCGCCGCTTATCATCATGGTTTTGATATTTTTAGCTTTTAATGTGGCAATCGCTTGCTTTGCGCCTTGTTTAATTTGATCTGCCAAGCCAATCAGCCCTAAAAACTGGCCATCATAGGCAATATAAATAACCGTTTGGCCTTGCTGCTCAAGTGCTAAGGCTTTTTGATCGGCTTGGGCAAAGTCAATTTTATGGGTTTTCATCAACGCCAAATTACCCGCTAAAATAAGCTTGTCTTGCCATTGGCCTTCCACGCCAGACCCAATCACCGCTTGAAAAGCATGCACTTTAGGAAGAGGCTCTTTGTTATTCCCTTTATTATTCTCTGTATCATCTCCTGTAAAATGGCGCAAAATAGCCTTGCCCAACGGGTGTTCTGAACCTTGCTGGACAATAGCCGCCGTTTTTAACAGCAAGGCTTCGTCTTTATAATAGGGCAGAACACTTTGCACTTCTGGCTTGCCTTGGGTCAGCGTGCCTGTTTTATCAAAAATGACGAGCGTTGTTTTATGGGTGCGCTCTAAGGTTTCAATATCTCGAATTAAAATGCCAGCCTTTGCCGCCGCCCCCGTCCCTGCGACCAAAGCCGTTGGCGTGGCAAGCCCCAGCGCGCAAGGGCAGGCAATCACCAATACAGAAATCGCTGCCACAAGCGCTTGTTCAAAGTCCCCGTTATACAACATCCAGCCTGTAAAGGTCAGCAACGCAATACCAACCACAACAGGGACAAAAACCTCCGCCACCCGATCAACCATTTTTTGCACAGGGGCTTTGCCATTTTGGGCATTTTCAACAAGGTTGATAATTTTGGATAAGGTGGTGTCTTCTCCAACAGCGGTGGCCTCAAACCTTAACAAGCCGCTGCCATTAATCGCCCCGCCTGTAATAATGTCCCCTTGCTTTTTCGTCACAGGTAAACTTTCCCCCGTAATCAAAGCCTCATCCACTTCTGAAATGCCTTCTATAACAATGCCATCCACAGGAAAAAGCTCCCCTGGCCGCACAATAACCTGATCACCAAGCAAAAGCTCTTCAATAGCAATGCTTACTTCTTGGCCATCACGCAGCACAATCGCGGTTTGCGCCCGCATCGCCATTAAAGCACTAATCGCTGCCGCCGCGCCCGCTTTGGCGCGATTTTCTAAGATTTTTCCCAGTAGAATGAGGGTAATAATAATCGCACCGCCATCAAAATAGAGATGCCCCATCGCCGCTTCCCCTTTGAGCAAAACCAACGCCAATGAGAAAAAATAGGCCGCGCTTGTGCCAAGAGCAACCAAGACATCCATATTCGCGCCGCCACCGCGCAAAGCCTTCCAAGCCCCAACATAAAACCGCGAACCAATCCAAAACTGAACGATGGTCGCTAATGCCGCCATAGTCCAAACGGATAAAAAGGAGGTAAAGCCAAACATGTGAAAGAACATATTGACGATAAGCGGGCCAGCAAATAATAGTGCAATCCAAAGGGCGCGGCGGTCATTGGGCGGAAACCAGCCTTGATGCCAAGGCGCTTGGGCAGCTGCATCATCTGTTTCAGTAGCATCGCCAAAAGAAGCTGAAAATCCTGCCCCTTCCACAGCTTTTGATAAAAGTGCCTGAATGCGTCCCTGTTCTGCTTGACCGCCTTTACCGTCGTCAGCCCAAACAACCGTGCCGCGCTCTAATGCCAAATTAATAGTCGCGCTTATGACCTGCGGGTTTTTAGCCAGTACTTTTTCAAGCCGCGCCGAGCAGCTGGCGCAGGTCATCCCTGTAATCGCAAAAGTAAAAGCTTGATGTGAGGCGGCAAAACCAGTGGCTTCTATCGCTTCAACAATTTGCTGCGTTGAAATCTTCTTCGGTATGAAACGCAAGGTCGCCTGTTCTAACGCCAAATTAACAACCGCGTCTTGAACACCTTCTTTTTTAGACAAAACCTTTTCCAACCGCGCAGAACAACTTGCACAGGTCATACCTTCAATTTTAAAGCGGACTGTTTTTTCTATAGCCATAAAACGATTCGTTTCTATGATCCTGCGATTAGAATAGTGTATTTTTACATCATATCATAAAGTAAAATTAGAAAAACAGAAATAATTTGCAACATTTTTAACATCCTAAAAACAGAACGCAGAATGCTAATTAATTAATATATTTCAATGCCTTAGATTAATATCTCGTCCTTAGAACCCACCATTAATCTATTTTTCTCAAAGCTTCTTTACTCTTATTTCACCTTATCAAGTGCCTAATAGACCTAAGATGAATTTCCTCAACTAATTAATGAGAAGAATTATGCTTTTTAATAAACTTAAATCAAAAAACCTTGCTGGGTTAGTCACTTTTTCACTTATGCTTATCGGTAGCTCATTGGTTACCACTAAGTCTTTTGCAAACCAACTTGTTCAAACTGGAAATAAAAGCCAAATTTCAGTGATTGTTGATGAAGCAAAACTATTGAGACTTGATGACTCAGCCTCTCAAATCATTATTGGCAATCCTGGTATTGCTGATATTACAGTGCAAAGCACGAAGTTGCTTGTTTTAACTGGTAAGAGTTATGGCCTAACAAATATTATTATTTTAAATAAACATGGTGAAACGATTCTCAATACACGCATTAGTGTTGACGATGATCATACCCGTTCAGTATCGCTTCATAAAGGTTCGAAGCGCGCTTCTTTCCATTGTACTGGCGATTCTGTTTGTAATGCCTCTGCTAATATGGGTGATGATTCAGCCCATCTTGGTCAAACAGCTGGTAGAATTCAAACCCGCAAAAGCATTACGCTTTCAACCAGCAAACAAGTTGATCTTAGCAGTATCTCTAGAAAATCAGCTAATAGTGGTGGTGGTAATAGTATGCGCCGTTAAGCGATCAAACAGTATAAATTTAAAAACCCACTTCTTTTATTAGAAGTGGGTTTTTTATTTTTAAACACAAGCCCCTCTTCTATAATATTCACTTTATTTTTTGTATTTATAAATTAACTATGTTTCGAAAAATAGCCCAAAATACTTCTGTTATATTATTTCAATACTCTATTAACTATAGAATTTATCAAAATATCAATTATTTTGCGGTTTAATATCTCTATAAAATCTTATTTTTTAGCAGCTTAAAATCATCACGCACATGCTTCTAGCGACAGAATAAGACTGACATAACATGCCTTTATTCCAGAATGAATATCGGGCCCTTTTTTACAAAGAGAGTATGAATTGCAATGCATAAAAATCATAAAGGCCATACTGCTAAATGGCACCCAAAGTCATTTTTAAAATCAACAGACAATCGCAAACAAAAACCTAATTTCAAAAATGACGATTCAGGTGTTGCTGCTGTTGAATTTGCTTTTATTGCTGGACCGTTCTTTCTCATCATCTTTAGTGTGATGGAAATTGCTATGGTCTTTTTTGGCAACACCAATATTGAATATGCTACGCGTGAAGCTGCTAGACTGATTAGAACAGGACAAGCCCAAACAGGTGACTTTCCTAACCGCCCTGTAGACGGCGATGATACAAATGATACAGACCCTATTACAGCCACGCAATTCAAAGAGCTTGTTTGTAAGAATATGTTTCTAACCCATGATTGTAATTCTAAAATTCATGTTCAGGTCAAAACCTTCGATTCATGGGCCGATATTTCACCGAGCGACATCTCCTTACCAATTACAGCTGGCAATTACGATAGCGCCTTACATACAGAGTTTGAAACGCCTGAAAGCTGTAAAGTAACCATTGTCCGCGCCTTTATCGAGAGAACACTGATTGCTCAAATCCCTGGTGCTGGTGTCAGCAATCTCTCAAATGGTAATCTGTTACAAGTTGGCTCTGCTATTTTCCAAACAGAACCTTATCAAAATTCTTGTCCATAATAGCCACCCAAAAACACATCAGCCATTAGAGAATATTTTCTTTTTGAAGGATCAATTAAATGAAACAAACCTTACGCAGTACATGGACAGCGCTCCGCCCTTTAACCTCACCTTTTCGCAACCTTAAAAAAGATGAACGCGGCGTTACAGCCGTTGAGTTTGCTCTTATCTTGCCAATTCTACTTGTTACCTATATGGGCACAGTTGAAATTAGCCAAGGTCTAACTGTTAGTCGAAATACCACGAATATTGCCAGTACCGTTGCTGACCTTATTGGTCAAACTTCTGAAGTTGAATCAGACGATATTGCGATGATTTTCCAAGCTTCAAAAACAATCATCAGCCCTTTTACCTCAGGTAATGTGCAGATTATTGCTAGTAGTTACTGCCGTCAGCGCTCTACCGTTCCCCCAACACCTGTTGGAGGCAAAATTCCGCCAAACACAACAAGTACAGGCATTGTGCGTGATTGGATGCAAAAATTCCAAGCAACAAGCAGTAATGATCCGTCCGATCTTGATCAAGATGGCGATGTAGATGAAGCACCATCTATGATCTCAAGTTCTGATGAAGCTGTTATCAGCCTGTTACCTTTTAATGAAGACAGTCTTATTGTAGCAGAGACACAATATCACTATGACTTTATCTCTCCTGCCAGTGCTGTATTTAAAGTGCTCTTCGGTAGCTCTAACAAGTTTGGTAATGCTGGTGCAAATGGCCGCGGTTCATTCACAGTAAGAGATCGCTTCTTTGTTCGCCCAAGAAATGCTCGAAATGTAATTTTGGATGGCACAACAACTTGCCCGAACTAAAATGCACTTTGATTTTCTAAAGATCATAACAAAAAAGCTTCCGCTTTCTTTTAAATAAGAACGGAAGCTTTTTTTATTCTGTCAGTGTGTTTTCATCTATCGAAATAAAATTTTATTTCTTGACCCATTTTTTCACAGGCAAGCCTGATTTGATCCAACCACCAGCACTTTCCATGCCTTTGAGAACATCAACAACCTTATAGCCATGAGACACGAGCGCTTTTTGAACATAGCGCGAGCGATTACCATGGGCACAAATAACCGCAATCGGCTTTCCGCTGAATGCGAGTTTAATTTGCTTTAATTTTACAAGGAATTTTGGGTCTCTCATAGCAATGAGTTTTGCCTTAGAAGATACCCCAGTCGCTTTCCATTCCTCAGGCTCTCTAATATCAACAAGAACAATCTCACCTTTTTCTGCTTTTTGGTAAGCTTCTTTCGCTGTTAACTGCAAAGTATTTGCGTAAGCCATTGTGGTAAAAAGTAAAACTGTTATCGCACTTAAGATAACAGTGAAGGCATTTTTATAGATCGTCATAATGCGTGAAACTCCTGCAATATTCTAATACTTTTCAACCATCAAAAAGCATAATCATAATTTTATACCAACCCTCAAAACAAAAGTGATTGGTATTCGTTATGAAAATATATACATATATCAGAATGTTTAACAAGAGGACAGATCAACACATTTTCGTTCCTGCCTCAAAAGGCTTCTATATCAAGCCTTAAATGAAACAGCTTAGAAAGCTGGTATGAAGAAACAACCATTTCAACAACTGTGCTTCTTCATAGCCAAAGCTTTTCATTAGCGCACATATAGCACTGAGAAACGCACATTTTTTTGCTTATCACAGGCAATTTTTTCATTATCAAGGTTAAAGCAATTATCTTTTGAAGACGTAACTTTCGTCAGCTCAAAATTAAACCACTTGCCATTTTTAGGCAGCATTCTGCTTTGTAAATACACCCAGTTTTCTTTTGTGCTCATCAACTCAACAAATTGCTGAGAAGAAGGTGTAATATTAAAAATGCCAACAACAACAGCCAACAGTGCCAAAGAATTGATAGGATGACGATAATCAAAGATTTTAATCGCAGTGCCAAACGAGCGTTTCACACGACTATTAGCGAAATCCACACTGTAAATTTCATCTAAAATAAGGTGAGACATCACCCCAATGAGAACGAAACCACCGCCCATCCATGATACAGTATCAGAACTCATTAGCAAATTACTAAAAGTTATCACCCCAATCAATGAGAAGAATACAGCTGCCAATAAGGAATGAAATATCCCGCGATGCTTGGTATAACCATGAAAGAATTTATAGATCACATAACGGAAAAGGACATAAATGCCGATCCATAAGGTCCATAATTCTGCAATAGAAAGAAATTGAGAATATTTAAACAGAACCACAAAGGCAAAAAACACCCCAAGACTACCAAACATATAGCGTGATTGCTTGGAAGATTCTAAGTCAATATCTGGCAAAATAGAACCAATAGTGCCTGCCAAAGTAAGGGCTAAGGCATCCGCGGGGGAAATCAACGCCGCAGCCAAAGCTACAGTGGAGGATAATCCGCTGATAACAATACCTGTCACAATATGGG
The DNA here is from genome assembly GCA_032361785.1 of Lepetodrilus galriftensis. NCBI lineage: Eukaryota > Metazoa > Mollusca > Gastropoda > Lepetellida > Lepetodrilidae > Lepetodrilus > Lepetodrilus galriftensis. The sequence goes on along the minus strand of JAUTBZ010168326.1, from coordinate 7,572 downwards.
TTTGAAAATTCGCCATGTCTGCTCTCTTATCATTCAACAGAGCAAAACAGTTTCGGCTCTGATATTAAATTACTTTTAAATTTAACATCACATTTCAGGTCTTAAGATATGATTAACATTAAGTATTTTTGCTGTTAGCAAGAGGAACCGCCCAAAGGTCATATTCATTGGCTTGCTCAACCTTGCAGGTCACTATATCGCCCACACTAAGGCCTTTCGCCTCTTCAATAAATACATTACCGTCAATTTCGGGGGCATCCCAAGACGAACGGGCAATAGCGCCCTGACCATCAATTTCATCAATAATGACATCAATATTTTCGCCAACCCGCGCTTCCAAAATTGATTCGCTAATGGCTTGTTGCACTTCCATAAAGCGCTCCCAGCGCTCTTTTTTAACCGCTTCGCTAAGTTGCGGCCCCAAGGCATTAGACGGTGCGCCTTCGACATCCTCATAAGTGAAGCACCCTGCCCGCGCAAATTTTGCTTCCTTAAGCCAATCAAGCAAGAACGTAAAGTCTTCCTCAGTCTCACCAGGAAACCCTACAATAAAGGTTGAGCGCAAACCCAAGTCTGGACAGATTTTTTTCCAGTTTAAAATACGGTCGAGGGTTTTTTCTTGCGCAGCAGGGCGGCGCATAGTTTTAAGCAAAGAGGGGCTGGCATGTTGGAAAGGAATATCCAGATAAGGCAAGATTTTACCTTCGGCCATCTGTTCCACTATTTTATCAACATGAGGGTAAGGATAAACATAATGCATCCTAATCCAAATCCCCAGTTCCGATAACCCGTCTACGAGGCCGCTCATCCGTGTTTCATATTCCGTATCACGCCATTGCCCTGTTTGATATTTTAGATCAACCCCATAAGCGCTTGTGTCCTGCGAAATCACCATCAGCTCTTTAACGCCCGCATTGGCCAGCTTTTCAGCTTCACGCAACACCTGTTCAATAGGCCGCGAGGCCAGCTTGCCGCGAATATCGGGAATTATGCAAAAAGAACAGCTATTATTACAGCCTTCAGAAATTTTCAAATAAGCATAATGGCGCGGCGTAAGACGAATGCCCTGCTCTGGCACGAGGCTTTGATGCGGATTGGTTTGCGGCGGCAAGAATTTATGCACTTGCTCAATCACCCGTTCATATTGATGCGGCCCGCTCACCGCAAGCACAGACGGATGGGCTTCTCTAATCAATTCTTCCGAACCACCAAGACACCCTGTCACAATCACCTTACCATTTTCCTCAATCGCTTCACCAATAGCGCCCAGTGATTCAGCTTTAGCACTGTCCAAAAATCCGCAAGTATTGACCAGCACCATATCAGCGCCCGTATAATCGGGAGAAATTTCATAACCCTCAGCCCGCAAACGGGTAATAATACGCTCAGAATCCACTAAGGCTTTCGGACAACCAAGAGAGACAATACCAATTGAAGGATTCTTTTTAGGGCTGGTCATTATAAATACATCACATCTAAATTATAGGAATTAAACTTACATATCTTAAGTGCTTAACCAGCCTGCTTTAAAATAGCAAGGGATACCACGCAGCCCACAAACACAAAAAGGAGACAGCCAAAGCCATCCCCTTTCAATTTAGATCTGTGATATTAGAGCTTTGCGCTTAAAGATTAAACGATTGATCGCGCTGCGCCGCAAGCAATTTTGGTGCAACAATAATAGAAATCAACACAAAGGTGATTACATAATTATGGCTAAACACGTTATAAGCTTCTCCTGCAAACCCTTGATTTGAGTGCATAAAACCTTTTGAAAACGCCGTTTCTATAATAATAAAAGCGGTCGCAAGCTGCACGCCTACAAACCATTTAGCACGACTTCTTTTCGGTATATTCGTATGACAAACAAAGTGCCATATCATACTATAAAACAGCGCAATCGCTATCATTGCGCTCAACGGCGTCGCAACAGAAACCCCAAACATCGGCGCGAGCAATAATTCCCTAGAAACAGTCGCTATCAAAACAAAAATTGATAAATAGACTGTTGTCAACGCGCCCCAACATACAAACTGTACTTCGTTATTTGTTAACTTAAACACTTATAATCATACTCCCCACAGTAACAAACACTTACCCAAAATAGTCAAAGAAAATACTCTTTCACCATTCCCTACACAAATGTCATAACCTCATTACCAAGCCCATAACACCTAACCTATTATGCCTCTATTATACTTAGCAAAGTGTTAAACTGACTGATTTAATTTATTAAAAAATCTTAAAAGAAAAGTGCGACATAATATTCAATTATGCGAATATTCTTAACTTCTTGGCTGTTTTTCCAAACTGCGGACAAGCAAAAACCCTAACATACGGCTGATGGTATCTTAGGGTTAAGCCTGATTAAATATCTTTAAAAAACAAAATTTAAAGCTCAGTCGACAGGCTGGGTTACCCTCTCCTATTAAACAAACGAATAAGCCAGACCAACAACAGCGCATGCCGCTAAAACTTCCATAATGCTGCGCTTATAAACAAGCAAAGCTACAAAAGCCGCGATACCAATGACAGCGGCGAACCATTCGACCGCACTTGCAGAGCCATTTTGCATGCCATGAGGCCAGATCACATGATAGGCAAAGAACACTGCCAAATTTAAAATAACGCCTACCACAGCAGCGGTAATGCCTGTTAATGGTGCGGTAAATTTAAGATCACCCCGCGTTGCTTCTACAGAAGGACCGCCAAGCAAAATAAACAAGAAGGAAGGCAAAAAAGTAAAAATTGTCGCCACGACCGCCCCTGCAATGCCCGCTAATGGCAACATGCCCGCGCCAAACACTTCTTTTGTCCACGCGCCAACAAAACCAACATAAGACACCACCATAATCAACGGTCCAGGCGTGGTTTCGCCCAAGGCAAGACCATCCATCATTTGCGTGCCTGTCAACCAGCCATATTGCACTACGCCGCCCTGATACACATAAGGCAACACCGCATAAGCACCGCCAAAGGTCACAAGTGCCGCTTTGGTAAAGAACCAGCCCATTTGCGTCAACGGATTTTCCCAGCCAAACGCCAACCAAAGCACGGTCATCACCCCAACCCAAATCGCAAACCCAATGGCAAGATAGCGCATAAAGCGGCTAAAATCCCATTTTGCATGCTCTGGCACAGGGGTATCATCATCAATCAAAGCCAAACCATAAGTTTCTTCAGATGCGCCATGCCCTGCCCCAGCCTGAAAATATTCAGGATATTTTTTCGAACCAAAATAACCAATCAAGCCTGCCGCCAACACAATATAAGGAAAAGGCACACCAAGCACTAAAATGGCAAAAAAGGCTGCCGCCGCCATCGCCCGCAACACATTATTATTCAACGTCCGCGACCCAATGCGATAGGCTGCAAACAGTACAATCGCAGTCACGGCTGGTTTAATGCCGTATAAAATGCCCGCAATGGCAGGCACATCGCCGTAGGCCAGATAAATCCATGTCAAAGCGATCAGAATAAACAAAGATGGCAACACAAAGAGAAATCCAGCGGCAATACCGCCCTTCACCCCATGCATCAACCAGCCAATATACGTCGCTAATTGCTGCGCTTCAGGCCCTGGCAAAACCATAGTATAATTAAGTGCATGTAAAAACCGATGCTCGGAAATCCAGCGCCGTTTCTCAACCAGTTCTTGATGCATCATAGAGATTTGCCCTGCTGGGCCGCCAAAACTGATAAATCCCAATTTAAGCCAATATTTCACGGCCTCACTAAGAGGAACCTCATCAGGACGCACATCCTTAGCTAGCTTTTTACCCGTATTATCCGCCACGCGCTTATTCTTTCTTGAATTGACCTTGCTTATAACTCTGATCTCTCAACTGCCCAAATTTCAGAGAGGCCGTTTTATCGCCTGATTGCGTTCCATTCTTCTCACAATGCAAAGGCATTGCTACAAAGAACACGCCCCTTATCAGAAAATAAATTCCGCATCTAAATTTTTCGGGTTTGCGAGTATCATGAGTAAACAATAAATAAATGAATAGATTTTACATGCCATTATCTGCACTATAAGGCAATGACAGATTTATTCAGAACACTAATTTTACCTAGATGAAGCCCATTCAGTACGTCTTAACTTCTTATAAAAAACACAAAGTCTGATAATGATAAAACTGACCATAAATATCAAAGGAATCATCATGACCTATCGAACGCCTGTTTTTGCTTTTATCTTCTGCGTTATGACACTTTCCTCACAGGTGATGGCCAAAGAAATCTTAAGCGCTAAAACCCTGATTAAAATCGCTGGCCTTGATCAAATTTTCATAGAATTTCCGCCAATTTTTAGCAATGATCTGGAAAAAATGAAAAAGTCTGGTCGCAAGATTAGCCCCAAATTTGAAAAGTCATGGCACGAAGCCACCCGCAAAACCTTAAATTCAGATAAAATGATTTTAAAAATGGAAAAAGCTTTGAGTGGGCAATTTACCCCTGCTGAACAGCGCATCTTGAAAAGCTTCCTTGAAGGAGACTTGGGACACCGCTTAACAGCTGCCGAAGTGATGGCGCAAACCAAACAAAAAGACATCATGCACCGCCTTAGAGAGATTATTGCAAAAGGACAAAAAGATAGAAAACGTTTCGCGCTCTATCAAACTATTGATAACGCGATTCAAGGCACGAAAAAAGGCACAGACCTAGCCCTGAATGTCCAACTGGCAGGACAAATTGGTTTGTTTGCCTCTGGACAAATAAAAATCCCTGGACAATCGCTTGAAAGCCTCACCCTGCGTATTTCTAAAACGCGGCCAAGGCTAGAACGTATCGTACACCGCTTTTTGATCGCCAATATGATTGAAACCTATCGTCACATAAGCCTGCAAGACATGATCCTCTATAAAAACTTTCTCACCTCTCCAGCTGGCAGTAAGTTTTACAAAATCCTCAACGATTCCCAAGAAAAAATCATCGTCCAAGCCACCATGAATTTCGGCCAAACCCTGATGACTCTCATTAAAAGCAAAGACCCAATATAAACGTCTTTGTCACCTGACGCTCAACATGATTAGAATCGCTTCATAAGTCCGCACCCGCAAAGCGCCCCGCGCGCCATCACCTATCTTTGGGCTGTTTTAGCATTGCAAAATATTGCCCAACTTCTTTTTTAATAGCGCGAGAAACCGATGTCAGCGGATATTTTTTGCGAATGGCATGGCGGGATAATAAAGTGCCGTTCGCTTCGGCCTTTTCCGTGCTGTGATTTTCGGTGACAATTTTATTGACCATTGCAAAAAAGCTATACTCTTCCAGCACTCGGCGGCGCGCTTCTGCGATAGCCGACTGGCGTTTTTCAAACGCGTTATCGGCAATTGCTTTTTGGATAATGCCAAGGGTTTTTTCGGTGTCAAACAGATCAATTTCAATATAACTCTCTTCTGGAAAATAATCTTCAAGATTGGTGCAGCCCGCATAAAAAGGCAAGCAGCCAACCGCAAAGCTATCAGACAATTTTTCCGTCCAATGATGCTTGCCAATGAAATTTTCTATCGCCAAATGATATTGATAACCCGCCATCATTTGGTTTTTACTATCAACAAACTGAATGCCATGACCAAATACATCCATTCCTGGTATTTGAGGCGCAAGCGCCATTGTCAGGTCGTAGCGGCGGTTATGCAACGTGTGTTTTTGTTGTTTACTAGAGCATACGGTCGATAAAATTTTATTTTTAGGCGCAGGGATTTTCTGTAAAAAACCCCAACTTTCATCTGGGTCAGATACAAACCACATCAGCCCAGCCTGAGAGAAAATATGATTTTCATGAGATAAATATTTAGGTGATTGACTGCTGAGCACATGACCAAATTGACGGGTATATTCCCTATCATAGACCTTAATATTCGATGGCTCTGAGGTGGTCAGCAGCGTATTTTTGCGGTTGCAAAACAGCTTTTCTTTATTGAAGGAAAACTTCCGCTCTTTAATACGCGGCAAGTCTTCATAGACCACCAGCCAATCATATTCGGTAGCATCAGGGTCAAAAATAAAATTACAATCGCCAAATGTTGTGTTGTTTTGATCGGAAAAATAACGCCGCCATTTATAGGCTAGCATTCTGGAAACAATCTTAACATTGAGCATAATTCAACAACCACAAAAAGAGGAAAAAGCCCAAGCAGGCCATACTTCCCCCCACCCTATCGCACCCTAGAAATAGGTTCAACCGCTGTTTGTTCGAAACGTTAAAGATGTGGATGGCGCGTGTTTTTATCGGCGGAGATGAAAAAATGTAAAATTTGAATTGAAGCCACCATTTTAGACAAGGCATGCCTTGTCTCTACAGCTGCATCACGACCATAAAACTAAATCCACGATGCCAAACACACGCTAGCGTGTTAATGCTCATCAAACCAGTATCTATCTCCTACTCTTCCGCCCCCCTTCAACGCCACATCCAAGCCCGCCCCTCTCCGCCGTCATCATCAGACTTGTTCTGATGACCCATTTCCATACTTTTGAACTTTAAAATATCGTTCTTATAAAAAAAGACAGCACCAGAAATGGGAAGGCTTTTGAAAAATAAGATTGCGACAAGCAAGAACATTGCAAATGAGGAACATCCTCATTCGCGCAAAGAGAGCCTTTTAAACGACGAGTTATTTTTTGTGAGCAATTTCAGTATTCAAAAATTGAGACAAGGGTTTTGAAATTGCCTCAAACTCAACTTCAAAATCTTTTAATAATTGTTTCATAGCCTGCGATATTTCGTCTGCATCCTGAACGTCATTTATCTTCACTGAATTTTCTTTAAGGAACTTCGAATATTTTTTTGCTTCATCAGCTGCTCCTTTTTGAAATTTTATTTTCTTTAGACCTTCATCTTTAGAAACAGCTTGTATGACTTTAACAAGCTGTTTTCTTATTTCAAAACTGCCAATAGATCCAACCTCAGCATAAAGGTTCACCTGACCTTTAGTACCATCATTACCACTCCAAATCTTGAACCAACAAATAAGTGGAAATCCTGCCCACCACTTTTCACAACCTGACCAAGTATACTGATCTTTACCAAGAGTCTCAAACCAACTAAAAGGCAAAAAGCTAACGATATTACTCCCCAATGCACTAAACACAAAATTGCTATCATTGATTTTAACTATGCTAAGATGATCTGGATCATCTCCGAATACTGAGCGTGCAGCTATAGAAAAATCAGTACTCGCACCGTGCTCAATAACAAAATCCAAAACTTTTTTGTGATCCCTGTAAAGTTGCTTTGCTAATTCCTCCATCTTTTTATGCTCATCACTCATACCTGTTGCATCCTTCAAAATATCTAAATAATGTTTTAGAAATGTTAGTACTTCAGTTGAAAGCAAACCTGATTTTTGGCTAAGTAGCTGCTCCAATATTTCGATTATCATTTCATATTTAATAGTTACATAAGAATCGTCTTCAGGCTCTTCATCCAATAATGTAAGAAAAACACCCCTAATTTTCAGGCTATCTTTATACACATTTTCTACTTTTTCCTTATATTTTTTTAATTGTCCTTTGTGTTGTTGACTATAAAACTTGTTCTCAATAATAAAAGCCCAACTATTC
>JAUTBZ010168315.1:0-10502 GCA_032361785.1 Lepetodrilus galriftensis | reverse complement strand
CGCCCTCACCTGACCACCCACCCACCCTCAGGGTTGATCTGTAGGTTGCGTGCGTCTCAAGATACCGGCAGCGATGTTAAACTCACATTTTCACTCCATCTCTAAAATTGTGTTTCCATGTCTTTGGTGTTATGTGACACAATAATTATCGTTGCGTCTTCACTTGGGGCATTGTCGCAAATGGATGAGATTTTTCCCACGGTTAACTCCATATTCACTGACACTCGTTTGGGGCAGTTTATGAGTGGTAGTATATCATATGAATTTGTTGTTAAATGGCGCTGACATGCTGTGGGTATGTGACTAAGGTTATTGAAGGTTTCCAGCTGTCTAAAACTGACAAGAAGAGATACAAAGCGATATTGTAAATATATTTTTGTTTGAGGTCAGTACTGCTTATAAGATTATTTCACTTTTGTCATGGCATATATCGGGAATGAATAAAAACTAATGACTGGCAGTTTGGGGAGTACCGTATTGATAAACATTGATTAACATTTTCTTTACAGATGCGAGGAGACGGAAGATATCGCGGAGGAGATCGACAGCCAGTCTGAGGAAGAGGACGAGGATGAAGATGATGATGAAGACGATGAAGAAGACGACGAGGAAGATGAGGAAGAAGAGGAAGGAGAGGAGGAGGAGCCGGAGGGAGCTGAGGGGGTCCAGGAGGGTCCCGAGGTCGGAGGAGTAGGACTTGACCCCAGTCCGGCGGCAGTGGACCTCGGAGACAAGAACATGCAGCAGTGGGTGGAGCTGATGGAGAAGACGGACGCGTGCGACTGTCACCATTGTGTTACCCAGACCCAGGCAGAGCAACTGGTAGGTGGAACCTTTATTTACAAATATTTGTTTCTCTCAAAAGTTTACATCAGTTCAGGCAGGGATTTGGCCAAACTGTCAAGTGGGTGACAAATTCCCACAGCGACATTAAATGCACTCATTTGGTATACATGTAATATGTGTCATATGTGTAATAGCATTGTTTGCCTTAGGTTTGCGAATTAACAAGTAAATAATGCCCTCAAAATTAAGTTTCCTCAACTTGTACTTAGTCTTGGTTCATTGTTTTTCCTCTACGAGGTATTTTAGGATTTTGTTGCACATTCATTGTTGTCCACTGAACTATGTCAGTAGTATTAGTTAGTAGATAAAAATAAATAAATTACTAGATAGGAAATAATGTCAGTAATATTAATTACTAGATAAGAAATAATGTCTAATATTAATTACTAGATGAGAAATCATGTCAGTAATGTTAGTTAATAGATGAGAAAATAATGTATCTGGTATTTTCTTGTTTTCAGCAGAAGATTGAGGACAACCAGTGCCAGTGTCACGTTTGTCTCCAGCAGCAGGGTCAGACCGTATCCACCTCTCTCCCCCAGCACGTGTCCATCGTGCCGCGGCCCGCCGACCTCCACCTCTACCCGCACATCCACGGGTCGCCGGGCCTGCACGGGCTGCAGACCCGCGGTCACATCCGGTCCATCCTACAGCCCCAGCTGTACGACCTGCATGGACCGCTCCGCCCCGCGCCCGCCAAGATACCCGTCAAGCTGGACTTTGACAACCCGGAGAACATCCAGGATCATCTGTACCACGCGTACGGCGACTGGGACAACACCCCGTACGACCCGCGCGTGGTGATAGGCGGGTACAGGTATGGGAGTGGCGGGCTGGATTCCGACCTGCTTCCCCTGCCGCCCCTGGCCACCAACTCGCCCTACCCCCCAGAGCCCCTGTCCAGCTCGTCAGCGGCGCAGACCGCTCCATCGACACCCCCAGGTCCAGCCTGCATGACCACTAGTGCTTTGATGAATCATTCTGCAGCCGCGAGTACCAAGCTGTCCTCGGAGTGGGCCAGCGACCACCACATCAAGCAGGTTCTCCCCGAGAGCTGCGCCAAGTGCTCGGAACCCGTGGCGGCAGCGTCGCCGGGACTGTCGGCAGCGACGTCGCTGTTGTCTGCGGCTGTCAGCGGCAAGGCACAGCATGGACCGCCATGCACGCGGCCGGCGACACTGGGCGGAAACTCCCAGGTGCAAGCCGGACACCGCAACGAGAAGGTGCACAGTCAGCACTGCAAGAAGCATGCCTCGGCCTCCGGTAAGGTCGCCACTCAGCCCGGGTTCAATCACGGCACGAACCTGGGACTGGCGGCTCACGGAGGCCTGCAGCCCGACCTGCTTAAGAACACCAGGAACAAGGAAGGCAAGTTGAGGACGCTGCGCAACTCCAACCTGAACACGCACCCGCCGTGCTCGCACGCCAATACTCGAAACGCTTCCTCCCTGCCGCAAGGCGACCCCCATGCAGGCATCTGTCCCAGTTCCATTGCCATGGCAACCACTGTGAACAATGTGAGTGTGGGGACGTCCACGATGTGCGCCGATCCCAACTGCGACGCCCACAATGACGACAACTGCGACAGCATCGACGACAGCTGCTCGGAGCAGAGTTCCTCCACATCCACCTCCAACAATCAGAAGGAGGGCAGTAAATACTGTGATTGCTGCTACTGTGAATTCTTTGGCCATGGGAATGTGAGTATATCAAACTAAAACGACTTTACTTCCTGATAAGCAAAATTAAGCAATTTGAGGTGGGATGGTAGAGAGGAAAATCTTGCATTATGATGACAATGGTTGGAAATGTTGTTTTTTCTTTTCTCTGTTTGGTTACCATGGTGACCGATAGAACAGCTGTAGGCAATTATCACCTAAATAAACATGTGTATATGTCACAGAAAAAGCTGGTTAAAAATAGTGTTTCAATTTTGTTACTGAGTCACAATTAAAAAAAAACCACATATATTTTTTAAATTAATTATTACTGTTCACAGTTGTTTTTTTACACATGCAACAATAAAATAATATACCGTCAAAGGTTAAAGGTTAAAGGTTACCAAGTGTTGATACTTATTTGACCCAAATCAATTTGATTTGCTTTTTGAAATGAATTGGAATTAAACCATCCAATTCTGCTGAACTAATATCCATAACCATTGACTGTCATAGCCACATGCAGGATCACCTAGTACTATAATCCTTCTCAAATGTACATTGAACGTTGATTGATAGCACACTTCCTCATTGCTGTAAAGGTCAATGGACAGTGACGACCCTGGGGGTGCAGATTGTTACGATAATTTGGCTAACAATTCTACTTGATGCAGCAGTTAAAATTGACACTATCCTAAACTAAAATACCCCCATGCTTATGATATCCTGATGACCAAGTTAGCATTTATTAAAATTCTTAGGCTTATTCTGCGTCCTCATTATTAGTGCTTCAAGAAGTGGGCTTTTAGACTGCTGCTGGTGTTTGTTAACTCGTTAATGTTTGGGTTTTTTAAAGTTAATTTATCTTATTTATTTATTTATTTATTTTCTTGGCTTGCAGCCTCCTGTTGCCCAGACCAGTAAAAACTATGCAGAGATGAGGGAGCGGCTTCGTCGCCGGTTGAAAAGAAAGGTGTGGTATATTACCTGAGGTGTTATTTTCAGATTCCGTCACAACATCCTGATATGTACGTTATTGCTGACCTATATTTTTCTGGGAAAAAATAATTGCTTATTGTTAAAAAGATCACTACAGCAACGTTAAACATGAAGTTACATACTAGTATTTTCAATATCAACATGATTTACCTTGGGAAGTTAACTTTATCTAACCTCACTAAAGCTTGCACACATACACATTATTTCAATTGAAATACATTGTCAATATTTTATTCACATGAATGAACACATTTCAGCCATATTACATTTTTCATTAGACCTTGGAAATTATGGGGTCAAAATGACATCTCAAATTACATTTCATATTTGTCTTGCATCATATTTTTTTTACCCTTTGCGATATATTTTTGGGGTCATTCACTTGATGAGATGATAAAATTTGTAGGTTTTACACATCATGGAAAACCATGTCATTTGTTTAACCATAGATTAACTTGATTATACTACTAATCTGATATTAATTTGTAACAATAATTACATTCAATATTTGTATGATTTGTCTTTCGAGGGATGAAAATCTTTCTAAAAAAGTCCTTTTGTTTACTACAAGGGGTGAACAAATCTTGCAAGTATAAAACTTGTCTTTGGGTGAAATATTCCTGCTACGACTTAAAGCATTAATTCAATCAAAAGCAATCTCTAAAACTGAATTAAAAGAAAAAATATAGCTATTTTGCTGGTGACTTTACCATTTACAATTGTGTCAAATCAGTATCTACCTCGTGGCCGTGACTTCCAAAGAATCTCCTCTGTTCCACTAGCACTGTTGTCTGATCAGTGTCTTGTCTCTGGTTCCCACATCGTCGCAAATGGGTGAAAGATTCCCGCGGCGACGTTAAGCTCCATATTCACTCACTCACTCACTGGTTCCCACAGACGGAGGCGAAGGTTGACGAGGACCGCGACGGCCTGAGCGAGCTGACGATGGACACGGCCTGTAGTCGCGGCAACAGCCTGGTGGACCCGCTGGAGATGAAGGGTCTGGAGGAGTTGCTGCGATTCATCAACGGCACGGAGGAAGGCAAGAAGGAGGAGAAGGAGAAGAGCTCCAAGGCCGCCAAGCGTGCCAGGAGGAAGCAGAGACTGGTCAGTTGTTGTCTGTTGTGTTATGTATTCCTCTCACTGCTGTGGAGGGTAGTGACCGCTGGGTGGGATCGGTTATCATACTTGGTTCTGTAGTTGCAGGTTTACTGCATTAAATTACATGCAGCAACAAAGTAATGATTCTATCAACAAAGTAATGATTCTATCAACCGAGACTAGAAAGGGTTGTATAGTTACCTTTGTTTCCATCTTTGAAATAAAGTGTTCCAAAGTATTTTTTTTAGTAAAATAAATGTTTATTTGTCGCAAATGGGTGAAAGATTCCTGCAATGTAGTTAAAACTGTAATCACTCGCTTACTAAAGTGTTTTCGTTGCCCAGTCACTGAAGTGTTTGACTTTTGTGACAAATTTGCTCATGAAAATATTTCACCTCTTTCATAGGCTGAAGTGAAGGCAAGAGAAGAGGAACGCCGTCTGGAGGAAGAGCGTCGCCAGGAAGAGGAAGAAGCGCTGGAGAGGAAGAAGCAGGAGGAGAAGCGGTTGAGGAACAGTGTGCTGAAGCACATGGAGGAGAGAATGTCGTCATCATCCGATTCCAACACCGGCTCCCTGAAGAAGAAGAGGAGCAAGCACAAGGACCGGGCGGCGGAGAGCAAGACGTCTGGCAACAACAACACCTCCTCTACCACCTCCTCCTCCTCCTGCAACCCGGTACCTCCCACCTCTCAGCCCAGTGTCAATCATCACAGTGTTCCCAAGTCCCTGGGCAGCACGCCACCAGCCAAGGCCGAGACCATCCTGATACCCAAGAAGGAAGTCATCAAGGGCCGCGACTCGCCTAGACAGCTACAGCGACCAGCCGCGGTGACAGTGACTTCTGCCGGGATCAACCACTCGACGCCAACCAAAGAACAGAAGCAGCAGAGTTTGATAGAAAAGTTCCAGGCGACAGCGCAGGACAAACAGCGACGGACGCAGATGTCCCCGAAGGTCGCGAGGTCGACCGAGCCTACACCTGTCTCCTCCCAGCAGTCGAGGCAGGTTCCAGGTCACCAGCCCACGCCTCAGACCAAGCAGCCGGTTGTCTCTTCGCGTCAGACGGGTCAGCAGAAACAGCCGATTCTTCAGAACAACATGCAGAAGCCTTCCAGCAATACTCGCAAAGCAGTAGCGCCCCTGCAGCCTCTGCCCGTGGAGAACCACATGAATCACGTCGCAGAGGCCGACTCGAAGAAGGGCAGGAAGAAAGCAGCAGCGTCTGCCGCCCCGGTTCAGGGATCGCAGAGTCAGCCTGCCCCGAGGAGCGCGCACAAGCAGAACGGCTCTCTCCCCAATGCTACAGTGGTGGAGCCAGTAAGGCTGATACTGCCCACTAACGCCAGGGTGGCGCCAGGAGCCGGCAGGGAGAAGTTCACGCCCAATGGAGTCCTGCCCCGCGGCGAAGTGCTCAGCAGACAGGGGAAGAACCATAAAGTTCCAGACCGGGGAATCGAGGTTGTCCAGAAATCAGCAGAGCAGGTAGGTGGATGCTGATCATCCTGAATGATTTAAGACTCGTTGCATATGGGTGAAAGATTCCCGCTGCGATTTAGATCAATAGCTCGCTCACTTTAATACTGCATGTAATTGAATTGGGAAATGCATGGACATTGAAGCTATGTTATTTATTTTTGGGGTTTAAAGCAGCTAGCTTTCAAGATCATTAGGTCGACATTTATTTAATTCCATTGATGACAAGATATTAAATATAATATAATATACCCGAAGAAGTCTTGTGAAGGGATGAAACGTTGTCTTATAAATAATGATAGTTTGCAATTGTTTTATTAAGTTTTAAGATACTAAATACCAATGTTTGTATGTTTATATCTTGGATGGAAATAATAGTAGCTTGTTTCTTTCAGAAGCAGAATGGCAAAAGCAAGAAAAACAAGAAGAAAAACAAAGGGGGTGAAGGTGGTGTTGGTAAGTAATCATTGCATACAGATGCATATCTCCTTCTATTCCTTTGATTAATCCCATTATTTCAATTTTGTCCTTGTATCTTTACTGTGGAAACAAAATTTATATGCAACCTCTTTTGCATAGAAAGTACTTTCCTATGTGTTAGTAAATAAAGTATTTTGAAGATTAGTTTATTTCTGCAGGTTAATTATACGTTGTTTCATTCTTGTTGTTGCAGATGAAATTTTCATGCCTCGCTCCGAGTCTGACCTGGAATGTGGCGACATGGATGATGTGGAGCGTGAACTGGAAGAGTTCAAGAGGTACATGTGTGGGTGCAGGGTGGGATACGTTAATGTCGTATGGTGTAATGAGATGGTCAGAGATATGACAATTTTTGTAATAGCCATAATAATACTAATAGTCAGTAGTAAACATTTTCTAATAGATTACTTTCCAATACTAGCTTACAGAGATGGAGGAAAAAGTTATTTCTGACATTCTCTATTCATCACGTATATACTTTATCTTAATAAAATAGAGCTTATCCAGAGCAGTGTCAGATATTCACCCATGCTATTTCTTCAGGTTCTGCTTCGACGGTCCCGGGTCTCAGAAGCGAGAAAAGCTGCAAGTGAACTTCAATCTCAAGGATATCTTCTCCAAGAAGAAGTCTGGCCTCGGCTGCAGCTAAATATGCAAACACGGGACATCCGAGCTTGTTTTTCCGCGACCTCGGGTTTTCGTGGTCTGGGTTGAGTTTGCCAGCACTGTTAAAGGAAGCGCTGCTTTATGGCATGGTTACTGCACAATGATTGATGACGTTGATATACTGGGCGAGATGTTTGTTACTAGTGGTAGTCTACTGTTAATACCGCGGTCTTTGCCACTATGTCTGGCATCGGCGGCTGTGACGAAGGGGGTGTTGCCACCTATCCATTTGTCATTTAATGATCCACTCAGTACTATCATGAGGACTTGGCTATTTCCACACACATTTTACCAATGTGGCATTCCATTTCTTACCTTATTTCATTTATATGCTTTAGGTCCCGTGTCCGATATTTAGAATGGCAACACCTCCGGTAGACAAAACCAGAGTTTGGTTTGATAGTAGAGAAACATTACATTTTTTTTTCACAATACTTTGTTATCTTCATTACAGAACATCTTTTTTGGATTTTTTTTTTTTTTGTGCTGCGGTTTTTCTTCAGCATGTTCACACAATCGATAAAGTAAGATATATTTTGATGACTTGAGTGTGTCGACAATATTGATAAGATATTTTGACACCTCGAGATTGCTGGATGAAATATATTACGAATGTTTTGCGACAACATTTACATTTACAAGATTTGCAACATTTGCAACATGCGTTACTTATTTACTGTATGTGAAAGAGATGAATTTTCATGATCAAATGACTTCATTAAAGCTTGAGGAGTAATCTTAAGCATGTGAATATTGTTGGCCCAAGCCAACGTATACCTACGATGTGCAAAGCTACCAACTGCTGTGAGGTGGGGGCGTCACAAGACTTGCTTGCCCATCCAACCGACGACTGATTTGGCGTCAGTCTGGTCGTCGATGTTCATGCTGCTATGCAAGACTTTAAACCTACTCCGGTTTATCCACAGTACCTATGTGATGCAAATGGAGTTTTGGTTAGATTTTGTTTGCTGGGCATGGCTGTGTATTGCATATTTATTATTTTGACTACTACATGTGTTTTCGGGGGGCATACTTTGAAGGGAAAGCTGGTAACGGAAGTAACACAGCTGGTAACGGAGGTAACACAGTCAAAGCAATTGTTTGTAGTTGCCTAGTTGACTTTGTGTGGCTTGTGCGCACGAGAGATTGAGTGATGATAATGATGATGCATGGAGTTATCACAACTTTCATTCACGATGACGCAGGCAATTTTGTTTGTTGGGCTTTGATTTACCCTGCTGTATTTTAGCCTGTATATTAACCCTATGAACTAAAAGTTACCCTTTTTACATAGTTCTGCCTTTGTGTTATTTGTACAATTATGACCAAGTACGACTGCCGAGCTGACATCACCAGGATTTATTTGTCTAGGATTTAATTTATGCGCAATGTGACGCGCAGCTCTCCAGATCCCAGGCGTATTTTCCGCTTGAATCACAGTTGTTGGTTGCCATGTCTGTGTATAAGAGTTCAGCTAGCATCTTGCTAAATATTGTTCCATGAAATGGAACCAAGGGCTGCCTTTGCCAACAAAGCAGTGGTTCAAAACTGCTGTGAATACCACATTCTCAACAAATCTTTTTATGACAATCCTTCTCTACTGGAAAATTAAAGGGAGACAACTTATTTTTAGTCAAGGATCCAAAGTAAAATCCTCACTGATGACACCTCTGGGCCTATTCTTGAAACGTTCTTAGCTTAAGAACAGTTCTTAATGATTTGTATAGTATTATATGACTACGAACTGTGCTTGGGCTAAGAAGTTCGAAGTGGTTACCAGTGTAGGAAACTTTAAATAAAACAAAACCTATACGCGAAGCTAAAATTTTAATTGTAAAAATTACTCCCTCAGACACTTGCTTTCGTTAATACCAGCCTGTGCTTGTACTTCAAGCTACGATATCAACTCTCAATTGAAATCCTCCCCAAAAGAAGATTGTTCATGTTGATAGAAAATGGAATATTGCCAACAGGACAACTGGCACAGAACAGCACAATGGAAGTATACATCATCAAATGTTTTATTCACTTGCAAAGGAAATATGTTACAATACAGAAATATTCACAAAATGTATGTAGACTGACTAGACTAAAAGAACCATTTTTACCACTAGACTTCATGATTTCTACATAAGGCACAGTTGTCTCATGGAGATGAGAATGGAATTAATTCAGATATCAGTTGGCAGTGTTATTATGATTATAAATAGACAGCTCACTTAAAATTACAGAAGAATATTATACTAGTATGTTGCATACAGTGAATCCATAGCCATTGGACAATAACCAGGTGCCCGTTGCACGACACTCTTGTAGTGCTACAATAGTTGTAATAGTTATAACTGGGCTCCCGTCACAATAGAAAGCGTTGATGTTGCAATAGTTGTAGCCTACAATGGGCACCTGGACAATATTTCAATTACAGTGTTACTAGTAAGCAATATTTGCATTGTAATTAAGTAATGATTGTCATATTTAATTATATATACAATTTCTTTGCTCCATGCAGATTTCATATATATATTATGTTTGAGCTTCAACCCAGGTTCAACCCATGTCCATGGAGTCCAGCATCAATGTTCATGAAAGTTGCATTTTTGATGCGACATTGATAGGCTGTCTGTACAGTGGCAATGCAGATATCCTTATTGTCAGTACCAACCGATGCTTGCAGGTTTACTGTCGTCGCAAATGGGTGAAAGATGTCCGCAGCGACGTTAAACTCCATATTCACTCAGATGTTGTGGCCCATGATATAAGTGAAATAATTTTTAAAGTGGCTCTAAATCCCAATTATATAAAAAAAAATCTTTCCAATTGTAAGCTACACCACTGGCCCTATCTCTGCAAACTTAATTTCAAATGTATAATAACGCAAATTACCCCCAGGGTTGAATTTACAACAAGGCTGCCACAGTAGCCATCTTTAAAATCGATTGAAAAGCATTTGTTAGGAAAGCATTACATGTATTAAGATCTTGACTGGACCAGCAGGTTTCAGATGAACGCTCGGCTTCTACGATGGGTAAGTGCGCGATGTTCTGAAAAGGACAATGTCGAGTGAGCGGACAGTTAGCTTTGGGTGGCGTTGCCAGAAAGTAATCAGTATTAAAGAGACAAGATCATACTTGCAAGTATTTAATCATAATATTTCTTTTATTTCTTTTATTTTTCTATATAGCAGCTAGTAACAAAATATTAAAAAAATATACCATAAATATATAACGCTACATCGCCAATGTAAAACTAGAGTGTTTCCCCATCTAAATATAGACTAG
>JAUTBZ010168304.1:0-10503 GCA_032361785.1 Lepetodrilus galriftensis | reverse complement strand
CCCCCCCCCCACCGAGACTGATCGTTCGCCAATAGATCCATAAACTGGTCTGTTTCTGGTTGGATTTTACTGATATATAGTCTCCATCCATTTCATAAGGATTCCAACGTTTAGTACGTCATAAATCTGACATCGGAAAATAAAAACGAATACGGAGATGATGTGCTGATTAGCGTGTAATGAATCCGATTTCGGTTTACGTCAATTCCTGAAGAGAATGGAATAGCGTTAAACTACGGGGAGATCTCCCGCCTCGTGCTTCTACTTATTATCGCTTCGTGGATAAAAATAATACGAAGCATAAATTCCGTAATTTGCCTGTCAAGAGGGTAATTCAAACAACTTAAAGAGTTTCTGAAACGTAAACTGGTAAATTGCTTTTATGATCGATTTGCCTATCTTTGAAAAGACGTGGAGTACACGACGGTTCATGCTATATGCAAGTTAACAGAGTTATCTCTCATATGTGCAAGCTTCGAAAAAGAAAATATCAGGGGTTTAATTGTGTTTAAGTACAGTATATTATCACAATGATTATTCGTATACATGTACTAGTATATGATTATGCTTATACATGTCAAACAGGATAATGTCTAGAATGTGGAACTTATTCAGAATACATACTGACAGAAAACAAATAAGGGAACGTATTGTTTAGAAGTAAACAGCATTTTATAAAAATAATACAATTTTGAAATCTGAAGTATTGTGTATCTATAGTGTGTCTTAGCAATGGATGCAGACCTTCTTGGAACACTGCAGACCATAGTTATCAATTTGTCGTGAACTACTGCGCCATGCCTCTCTCAGAGATGCAAACTATTTATCAAAGATATTGAGATGTACAGGGCCGTGCATAAGTTACTATATTTTACTTGTTGATGTATATAGCAACTTGTTATATCGATATTCCTCCTGAAAACATACCAATAGCCTGCAATTTGGGACTTAAAGTCAGGTATTATTTCACAGAAAAACACAGTTTCAAATTTACCTTTAATAAAGATCACATTGTGATGTATGGGTAATGTATTCATTGTATCATGTTCTACATGAGCAAAGAAATATTACTGTGGAATTTGGGCATAATAATTCTATTGGGGATGTTATAAAACCGCTTAGCAACAATGTTGTGTTACAATACATGCGGTCCTTAACATGTTTCTATCAGTATATATAGTTGGCACATTATACCGTTAAAATAGTGTAGGGTCATTGAAGCTTAATTAATTCATGTAATGCAAAGTATTATTAGGGCATACTTCGAGTATGCACTAGCGGATATTATGTAAAATCTTAATTAAATCATGTCTGACTACAGTACTACAACTTTTATGATAATTCTGAAAACAAAAAATCGTTCTATTTTCCTCCTGGGAATGTGTATTGGATAGACTATAGTCTGTGAGGAGAAGGGGGCGAAGTGTCTTGCTCTTAACTTTGGCGAAGTGTCTTGCTCTTAACTTTGTGGATATTGAATACATTTATTAAAAAATATAATTTCCGAGTATTTGAACGTATAAAAAATAAATGGATCTGTCTTGAATAATTCACTATAACCCAGGGCCTGTATAATATATGATACATGTAGTTTCATATTTTAATTGATTCTACTATTTACAAATTGTATTGACACATAACAATCACATTAACTTCACGACCGTTATTGGAAATAGAGAGCGCAATCATTGTGCTAGCCAATGAACTAATATCATTAGATTATTGTATGACTATTTCTCAGTAGTTCTGTCTTTTACGTTGACAAGGTGACAGGCCAAGGCTGTAGGTCATGTAGCGTTCAGAAGCAATTGGATCTTTTTTTCCCCCTCTTCGAACTATAGCTGCGAATATCCCCTGACATCCCATGATAAATTACTTTCATTTCCGCCCAGAAAGTCTTCAAGCTCTGTTGACAAATGGGTTCGAATTTTCCTTTCGAATGGAATTATTTTGATAAAAGCGATTTATATCATCAACAATTTTCCATATTAAACCGCTGGGACGTCCAGTTTAGACTCGATCCAATTTTCGAAGTCGACCTCTAATTTTTGGAAGGAACACGAGATAAACTTTATTGTTTCCCCTTGTGACTTTGCAACATTGAAGTGATGACCTAGGCTAGCTATTTGCCGATAACAGGGCAAATCAGTCAGGGTACTTGGCGCAAAGCGTCGCCATTACGGGCCCATTACAGTCAAAAGCGGGCCCAAATCGTTTTAAATTTGCTCCCCAATGCTCCTAGATGGTATCAAATAATTAAGCTTTTGTTTGGGTTTATAGGCTTAGAAGAGCACTTTCCTATCAGTCGTAGATCTTGGAGCATCTCGCAAACTCATAGTCTCTAGTTAGGGATATGTTCACAGCCTAAAAGGTTTTGCCGCGAATAAATATGCAATTTCTAACTTGGATGTAAAATGATGAACTTGGGTCATTTCTATTAAACTCCTGCGGAGACATTATTGGATAGACTGTAGTCTGTGTGGAGAAGGGGGTGAAGTGTCTCGCTCTTAATTCAAGCAAAGCCAACCAAGTCATTTTCTTTTACTATTGCTGGAGTACAAGTGTATTCTAATTTATAGTACAAGCTTCGTGATATGTAATTGATCTATACATTGAGGAAAACCTGAAATAATACAGAAAAAGAAACAGTACCTAAAAAAAATAAACTGGAACAGAATATGTACATATTATATAGATATACAGTCCACCCCCGTATATCCGGACGTCAGATAACCGGTTCCCTCGCTATCCGGACGTTTTTTACTGGGAACGAACATTTTCCTATAAAATAAATGACTCCGGAAATTCGGTTTCCGTTTATAGTCGGTTATATCCGGGTACCAAATAGACAAATTAAGTATAATAAGTTTTCAGATAACCGGAAGATGAAAGAACTAAGAACTGCTAAAAGTCGGCTGTGAGTACATGAATATTGCATTTATTATATCTACAGCACATTATATAAGCCTATTTGCACATCGTATGATGACATCTTACACCATACCGTAATATCGTTCATTTTCATATTTACACGTAATATTCCACTATGCATGTTTACAGACTGTTATTCTCGTAGACGTACAGTTGCTGTCTGCTGCAATATGTTCGTACGTGTTGTAATTAATCTGTGTGCATCCTCTTCACATAGTATTCGTGGAATGATCTGGAGAGATCAATTTGAATATATCTTTAGATAAAAATACTATTTCACAAACTGGATATCCTTGCACAGTTTACATAGAAGACCACCAGCGTCTTAAACTGAATTGTCGTTTAATCCTGGATTTATGCCAGGCTCGGTTCAAATTACATTCTTTCTCATAACACATTGCAATGTGAGATCGTCACGTGACCACCTAATTAAGGTGTCAGGGGATCTGTGGGTCTTCTACACACCTTATTAGATATAGGATACTATAGAACATGTTCCGGATATCCGTGTGGTGAGGTGTTGTGGTATTAGCTGTGCATGACCACTAGCTTTAATAAGCATTTCCTCTCCCTCTCTCACCCACCCCTCTCTCTCTCTCACACACACACGCACAAAACACACACACACACACACACACACACACACACACACACACACACACATATATATTTACAGAGTATCAATAAGTAAAAATTATTATTTAAAACATCGATACGTGTGCCATAATTAATCTTAATTACATGATTTCGTAGAAGGTATATGCCATAAGTGAGTGAGTGAATATGGAGTTTAACGTCGCTGCGGCAATATTTCACCCATTTGCGACGAGTATATGCCATGATAAACCACATATAATTTACACTAAATAGTAGTTTATTGTTGTGCATGCACGTCCACACAGTATACTTCTAATTAATCTCACTTTGTAAAAATAAAATATAATAAACTATTTGAAATTGTTCGTCTGACACAAGTTCTGCAGTCAGTGTGCGTATATAATTAATCAACACGTCAACGCGAAATTCCAGAATTTCCAAAGAAGCCGTCGCACGGGAGGGGTGGATGACACCTGATCAAAGTAGACTAAATGGCAGAAGACTTTATCAACTCATTTCATCCTATGAATCTCATTCTTCCACATTGTCAACTAACAACGCTAATTGAGCCCTCCTTTTTTGTCCGTCACGTTTCAACTCGAGACATGTGTGTTTATGTGGGTGTCAAAAATAATCCGCGTTGTTTGGGAGCCTGGTCTGATGTTCTGATCCTTGATAATCGGATACGTTGGGTGTCCGTCCCGGCGCCAAAGGTGTTGACGGGCCATCATAGACATAAACAATCGGCAGTGCTGTGTCCTTTTTAATCTCCGTGCCTTAATTATTCGTCTCTCTGTGATGGAGAGCTTTCCCTCCCTCCTCGGCGTCGTCCTGTCTCCAAAACCATGTTTAACACGGGTGTCGTTTGACCTCTTCAAAACCGCAGGTATGTAACGGGCTTTCTGATTGGTCGGACGTTCTCCCGCGGCGGTTTACCTGATGAGGTGTTGTTTGTCTACAGTATCGCTCCGCCATCCCGCCCTGACTGAAGGCTGGGTCGAGAACAACCGTGTTTAGTCGCCATCCCCGTGCCTATTGTCCGTGTCACGTGCTCGGGGTGTACTAATATTTGAGTAGGATCATAGGACAAGTCATTAATTGGCGGGGAGGGAAGGTTAAATATATCATAAGATGGGTTTGGGGAGCTAAGTAAAACATGAAGATAGGGCAAAAAACTTTCAAATCCTGGCCACATGCAATTTTGAAGTCGGGCTACGATTCTTGCGCGCTATACCTAGTCGTAGGCCTATACGTACTGTTATTATATTCAACACCATTAATTAAGGGCCAGTTGTAATGTTTACATTTACACGTACCTCTCTATTATTGTATCAACGAATAATTTCCAAAAATGTACAGGTTCCAGGTACTCTTCAAAATTGTGCATATGCATTGAAAGAAGATTGGCACCAGATTTCTTAAATCCGAATTCTTAAATTAGGTAGAAACCTTCCCCACAAAATATATGCGGGCCCTTAAAGGCATATACTATCATAGTTGCTAGACCTGTATAATCGGACAAACGGTTTTTGATCTGAGACTAATTACGCTTGATGTATCCACCCAAAAGTTGATATTTACTTATGTACTTATCCTCCAGCACTCGATAGTTATAAAACAAATAATATTTTATATTGAAAAGGGGAACGTTCCGCTATTTATCTAGTATTTGAATCATCACTGTTCTACAGAAGGATTGTGCGAGCAAACAGAGTTATGTACCTTTGCATCATATTTTAAATTAAATGAGATACAAATTAAATGAGATTCTGGAAACCCAAACGCATGCATTGACAGTAAATCTAACTTGGTCGAGTTCCAAGATGGGTCTTGCAACGACAACACATTAAAATAGGCATAAGCTTAATTAATAAAAAGAAAGTGTGTATAGCTCAACTTACATTTGGATTACCTGAAGCATTACATTAGGTAACCGAAGTTTATTAAAGTACACCATAAGTTGTCGATGAACAGAATACAAATACACAGGGAGGAGTTAGGAGAACATATTAAAACCTAATGGAAATGGAAAGAACACTGTACAAGTGCGTTGCCGGTTGGTGTCATGTATAAGACTGTACAAGTGCGTTGCCGACTGGTTTCATGTCTTATGCTGGCCGCACACTAGCGATTTCCGTCTCCTACGAGTCGCCGATTTGTGTCGGTCGACGGAAAATCGCAAGTGCATGTGCGCTGGCCGGTGATTGCGATTTTTAGTCTCGCCGACCGATCGCACAATATCTAGCATGTTTTGATATGTGGAGCATCGCAGACTACGTAACCGACAAAAATCGGCGACGGAAATCGCCAGTGTGCGGCCGCTATAAGAAACCTAATAACAAGTTATAAACCTGTTCAAGCGTATATACAGGAAACTATAAGTATTCTTAACTTGTCATTTTGTTTCAATAATGACAGTGCACCTAACAGTTATTTTGCTGGTGTGAGTATAATATCCAAACAACTTATTCATGTTACATCTATTGACATAATAATTATACAGTTTGAAATATGTATCGTCCACTATCGTCGAGTATTCATATTAAGCACTACTGGGTAATTTAGTACTCGAACTATTATAAGTTAGCATAGTACACGTATTTTTAATGTGTGCACACATTTACAATAATATTAAGTTTTTAACAAATGTATTCTATGAAAACCGATGCAAATGAGTAAATAATAATTATTATGTTATTGTTTTTTAACGTAGAAAACAATAAAAATACAAATTTAAACGGTAGATTTAACAGTAATCGCCAATTGGCACAAAGGCAAGGCGAGATTTCACAAGTATCTTTGTTCAGAGAAACTAAACTGACCTAAAGATAACCTTTCCATAGAGCTCATTACAGATCTGGGAAATGCAACCCTTGTCATTGAATATTACAGGGTTGTGAGGAAGAACGTTAAATATAACTCATTAGTCTCATCTGTAAAAGAAGATGCTCTCCAGTTAAGAAAACTCTTCAAACACGAATTGTGCATCCGTCAATATTGCTTACTGGAGGTGTTAGAAATATCAATAATATTTCATTGAAAATTACTAATTGGCTACTTTGACCAAACTCTTCATTGTAGCAATTTCGGTTCTATTCACGAGCCTTAGACACCAAACATTCAAACTGGCCTCTTAATTTCTCAACAAGCCTGTGATCGACAGTTTAACTAGAGTCAATTAGGAAAACTCTATCTGTTAATACGTAGCGTTCTCATGGAGGGGGGAGTTTTGGGGACGGCGACCACGGTCAAACATCTCATCGACCCCCTCAAACTCAAAAGACGGACCAACTTGGGACGGCTGAGTTTCACCTCCATTGTCCCCCTCAAAGACTCTGCAAACCCGAGGATCAATTTGGGCCGCGTTGAAAGATCATTCAATTCCAGTTATAATTGAATTCTCATTTCGAGACCTATTTAAATCCAATCAGAGCAAAGACGCAAGTTCTATGCAAGCGGCGAGCTTCGATTGACGGGCGAATGGACGGGTAATTCGCTGTCTGTTCATAGCCGGGTTTCGTCTACCTACACTTCACAAGACTGGTCCTCGCAAGAAGTTAGTCATTTTACACAGAAAATATTTATTCAATTGATTCGCAAACCTCTCCGACACTTTAGTTGGTTTTTAATTATGTCTGAATAAAATGTTTGATGTTCACTTGAGCTCGCACCATACTGGCTATTCTCCCAACTACCTCCTGCAGATTCTTCAGGCGTTTTAACGTCGTTACAAGAAGCGATGTTTTCCTGACTGTCGCCCCTTTCTACAATGTCCACAAAGCCCCGGGGGACGGGCAGTGGAAAATTAACGCTCTTCTCACCCTGCTTGGAAAACATGACGGACACAAATTGACGACGAGAGGCTAGGAAAGAGTTTCCCATACGCCATCCCGTCTTGAAAGGTCCATAGCCTGGAGACAGTAAACTCCTTTCTCTGCTCGCTTGTTATCATACGTGTGCGCTCTTCGCACGTCTTGTACTATGGCTTTTAAAATTTAAATGCATCGTAGATTGTGTGATAAAGTTTAGTCCTTTCAGGAAATCTTGAAAGTGCAAAGTGGTGTTGGTAAAACGAAGAACAGATCAAGGGATGGGGGGAATAGTGATGATTGTTTAACAGGAAAACACGATTAACTTTGAGTTAACGGGGAATGGTGTAAAAGTAATCTAATCTAACTACTAATCGGCTTGATTGAGAAAAAGTTAAATGAAAACGAATCATTTTTTTTTATTTATATAGATATCGGCACAGAACAAGCTTTGGCTAAGGATGACCACCTTCTATGATGTGTATCTGATGACAACCTTCTATGATATGCATCTGATGACAACCTTCTATGATATGCATCTGATGACAACCTTCTATGATATGCATCTGATGACAACCTTCTGTGATATGCATCTGATGACAACCTTCTGTGATATGCATCTCTATTAATAATATTCAACTCGAACCTAATTTTCTAATTTGTTCACTGTAGTTAATGTACTTTCACGGTGCTTCTGTATTCTGCAATACATGTGCATGCACAATGTACATGTCATACTAGATGCCCCTGAACAAGGACAATATAAGGGGAAAGTACATGTAACCACGTTGTGTGCTGCTTTGTTTCTGTATGCTCCCTTTAGCGACATCCTTGTCCACTAATATCCCAAGAGCACATTTGGCCAGTAATGGAAATGTTTGCTATATAAAATTGTATTATAATAATAATAATAGGATAAGGAAAGTGGAACTCCAATAACTATTCAAATCACACGACCTGATCTCAAGTGTATGGATTCTAGATAATAAATATAGCACGCGTTGTGTTCTGTAGCCGCAGACTATACTGTCTTAGGTGTCAAGACGGTGGTATGTGCATGTATGAAGGGAAATGCAAGTTGAGAACACGTAGCCTATACTAGTAATTAATACAATATTATCTCAATTTACGGTGTTAAACGAAGCATACAATAAGCCCAGTTTGTTCAATAGGCCATCAATGACGTACTTCTTCAAGAGTCGAGAACGTAGTCTGGGAGAAAGAATACAATGCTGCAAATTAATTGCATTATATATTTAATAATATCCTAGTTGAATCACTACCGGTCTGTCAAGTCAAATACAATTTCTGTTCGAGAATACACCACTCATTTTCTGGAATTCATCAATTCCAAATGAAATGAAAACTTGAAATAACAAACGACTAAAAGATGAACATTTTGAGAAGTGTGTTTGTTAACAAAGGAATCTGAACCCGAGGAATGATGTTAATACGGCCTATTGATAGGCTATGAGAACAGCTTTGTGGCGGTGTTTAACCCTGTGCAGTTAAATGAACAGCGATTTCCTTTAAAGACACTTCCTGGTGTCAAAGGTCAAGTCACGTGACCTGTCTCTCGTCTTCTGTGAGAGCAATCAGCTGTATGCAGACGTGGACGCTCAAACAGCGTCGTGAGGGGACTACAATTGCCAGTCTCAGAACGCATAAAGCGAATTGAGAAATTAATGTTCGTAAGCGGAAAGAAAACGATTAGGCATTTACGTCCGATAACTCTTACTTGCCAATTAATTGCCTACAGATTTTCTCTATGGAGGCGAGATTTCCTTTATTGCATTGTCAATAACTGTTGGTCTGATCCGGTCTTCGATCCGCGATAAGGCCAAACTGTCCGGCTTTTAACAGAAAAGCATGTCCTGACTCCCCAATTGAGACTTCTGCGCTAAGGAGAAGTTGGCCCCCAAATATTGCCTATTCATTGAACTTGAGAGAACAGTCACAAGTTGTGCGAAGATGAAGGGTTTGCACAGACAGCCCCTAATCAGGGGCGATTGAGATAATATTTACACTGTAATGATCCCCTTTTCCTCTCCGACAAGGCGTACCATTTTGCACGGAGTTAATCGAAAATCAATCGCACGCGCGCCCCTTGCGATCTCGTCAAACTTTGGTACTTGGAACCAAACTGTCCCTGCTGTCACTGCAGTTATCCCCCTTCTGACAAATCGGATCGCATTATCGGTTAATATTTCGTCGTCCAGGTTATTCTGGTCATTAGATGTATCACTTATCGCTTTTCATCTATAATTTTGTGATGTTATAAATGAGAACATTTTGGCCATCATCCCTCGTGGCTATGCACGGGGACGTCGTTTTAACGCAATTAAGATGAAGTGCTTGTTTTGTTTGTCACATTCGACTCATCTTAGATGCAATTTGGTTTCAATTTCCTTTCAGTACAGAACAAGGTATTTTGTTTTCCTTTAACTTGTCTACACTTAATGGAAATAAAATTGTGTAATGCCTTCACAGGAAGTTCAACATTCCTAAAGGGTTGTATTCAATTATTAACTATATCTCTAATGGCATGCATCGATGTTTCCTCTCTTTTTCTTCTTCTCGTTTTATTTTTCTTTTCAACTAAAAGGATGCCTGATTCTCGTGTATTTAGACCATGTATGATAATCAAATATGACCATCAGTATGAGATTTATTGATATGAGATATAACTATTTTATATGAGATATAACTATTTTATTACATTCTATAATTTCGCATAAGTATCGGAATACTGTTTACATATATTATTAATGCAGTGATAATATATACCAGCAAACAAAATAATTAAAAGATTAAAAAATAAAGATATAATTGTTATTAGTTTTACGCAACATTGTGGAAATAGTACACTGGCAAACTTGTTATTCGATAATCTACACAATTGTGTTATTGACATTAACTATACAAAGCATATACTGTAGTAGCTTAGTGTAACGATGTGGACCGTTTCGTGATATATTACTGATACTAGAATAAACACAATAACATGCGCTCAACTAGCTGTCTTGCTTGTTCGCATACTACCAAGTATTTGAGTGCCTTTCGCTAGAGTAGAATACACAGATTTAACGTCTGATACATTGCTTTGTTTTTTTATCCAACAATAATTGGGCAGTTCTGATACGCACATTGTCTAAAAATCATGTTC
>JAUTBZ010168293.1:0-10504 GCA_032361785.1 Lepetodrilus galriftensis | reverse complement strand
TAATAATAATTTTATATGAAATAGGGGAACGTTCCGCTATTTATCTTGTCTTCGAAGCATCATCTGAACTATGAAGGATTTGCGAGAAAACATTGTGTGTGCGTTTAAGTAGTACCACTGAGTTATGTCCCCTTGTATATATATATAATGAAGAAAATATCAATATGACCATATTCAGGTTGTCTATCAGTAGACTATAGGGGGTTGCATTGGATATTTGTCTACCAAACTGCGGTGGAAAGGTTTTTGAAAGTACAAACATGATTTTATGTATTTCAAATGAATGCATTTTGCAGTTGTAGCTAAGAACTAGTCTAAAACAACCATAAATAATCTGTGATATTATGCCTATTACGCTATGATGAGCTAATGCCCGAAACCTACATTTAACCACTAATGGCAGCGACCGTCAGCACCAATAGTATAATCAGGTGTGTCCCAGGCATCCCTACAGTAACCATAACTGGTCCCGAATTGGTATAAAGGCATGATCAGACTAGGTTAGTGTGTAGATGGGTACCCTGAAAATTATTCTAGGATGTCTTCCTGCCCCACACAAAGATACATGGGCTGTACAGTTGCTTCTTAGGCAAGTGTGTGTTCACATACAGTAGACCTCAGATATACCAGCCTCGGATAAACCGGACCTCGCATATAACGGACTGAATCTGAATTCCCAGGTCCCATCGAACGCTAATTGCAGCATATGCGTATAATGGACTTCGCATTTAACGGACAGAAATAGCCGGTCCCAATGAGTATGTTATATGCGAGGTCTACTGTATATTGAAACGTTAATGTTCTGACCTGAAACACAGTAGCTTGTATGGTATACTTCCCAGGCTGTTGAGATGGAAACTAAAGGCACTCATTCATTCACTGAGGTAATAATAATGCAGCTATTTGAGTATTAAATACATGTTGGTAATCAAACACTGATACAGTAGTTTGCATCTCCTAGTGTTACTAAAACAATAAAACACAAAGACTATAATGATGTGTAACTTTTTTATTCTTTATATTAAAATTATCAGAGAAAATATGCATCATACACCCATCACCTCGTGTTAATGGGGGTAATCATGTATAGAAAATTACATTGCTTAGAAAAGTCAAAACACTGAGGTTGTCTATGCTATATAAATATGTACAAATTTACAAAGGGAATCTAAGATACTCAACACAGCAAGGGTTATCTCCCTTGAACATGGCATGATGCAGTGGGGTTTTAGATATAGAGTGTACAGTATCATGCAAACTGTTTTGGGTGTTCTTGCTGGTATTGTTTGTTGCTCACATCTAATGCATCAAACATATGATAAGACTTCAAGGCATTATATCACACTCTTTCTCTCTTTTATTAGTTTAATAAATTGCTAGATAACTTAAAATTGTCTGAAACCACTTTCTCCTTTCAATGTTGACGGGAACATCTCTCAACTCTCTCCATGCTGGAGGCAACCAGAGATTCCCTACAAGAGCTCTGCATGGGCCTAATCCAGCAGGGAGAGGGTTAAGAAACTATTCACCTGTCATTGTTGGTGGTTTCACTAATAACCGGTTTCACTAATACTCTGACACAAACTACATTATTGATACTATGATTCACTGTTTCCAGGTACCCCGACTTCATACTCGAAGACATTTGACTAGAGAGTAATTTAACCCAAAATGTCCTAAATAGATGGAAAAATATATATGTAATATTAAAACATAAAGGCATACAATCACAGATATGACGATTGTTTGAAATAAACTTGAGTTATAAATGTAACGTACATTGTCATTTACTAACTTTACATATTGTACTTATCTCCCTGCTGAATAAAATCAAAATGATCTATTTCTGCATGTGACTGAATACTGGTACTCTGTCAAAGACTTGCATTACATTTGTTTGACAATATAGATAACTAGTAGGACATGAGAATTTTAAAATCATAACAATTGTAAATCAGAATGAATCAAATGTAAATAGTTTGAGGCAAAAATTTGCTAGGTCAACTACCTGTGATTGTATGCATTAAGATATAAACTTTTCTCTCTCTGATAAAGCGGAGTGATAAATTTGTCAAAATGAAATAATGGTAATGAATTGTTAATATAGCAAATACATGTAAAGAAAATACAAAGAGTTTTACAACAAGTTACGAGTTATTCTCCGAGTTATCCATATCTCCAACATTCACAGAGGAAATCCTGAAAATCGTTGAATATTGAAGTCAAGTGTAGAAGTTTTACTAGGCCACATATGTTAAACAAACATATCCACAAGTTGGGCATGCATATTTTATTAAATACTCATGCCAAGAAATATTAGTCATAAAAATTAAAAAACAGTAACAACTTCAAACTTGGCATGCAGAATAATAATATGTAAAATCAAAATATATGAAGTGCTTAATAATTAACAATGGAATTTGATGCAAAAAAAACCCCAACTAATATGAAGTAAATGTTGACATCCAAACTTGACATGATACAATTCATCCAATATATATGCCATTACTTCACAGGAAACGCAAGTTTACAACTCTGAATCATGTTTATGAAATATTGGGTTGTTATATCAATTGTGTTGACTAATTGTGACATTAAATGTTTAACATTATCAATTTAGATTAACAGCTGAAATTATCCACACAAAAATTAACTTATTTTATATTTGATCTAAATTTTACCAGAATCTATACAGTTCATATGGTTGTAATTTAACGATTGTTTCCAACAAAATGCAGGTCAAAATATTCCAAAATAGCGAGCGATTATGGAGTTTTAACATCGCTGCGGGAATCTTTCACACATTTGCGACAATTCCAAAATAGATTGATTTAATGTGTTACATTGCTGTGGGAATATTTCACCCGTACAGAACGATACCATTTGATGGAAAGTAGCATGTCAAATCCAATGCTTAAATAGAAATATCGTGCATTTTGGTACCTACTATACAAACTGTGAAATGTTCCAAACAACTATATATATATCGGAGGATATCACGGTTATTACATACATATACATGTACATATATATACCACTGTCCAGTACATTTTATTCAAAGTAGGAATTGTATCATCCTTGCACAATAGATGTACTTAATTCCATTCCCATATTCGTGTGGCATCCATGGCACACACCTAGAGGGGAATTTGCGCAAACAGCCAATCAACTAAATCATTTTCCCGATTAATTTGGTGTAAAAATACATCCAATGAAACAGATTTCATCATTCCTACTTATCTTAAAATAGTGGTTACTAGATCTCTCTGCTTATGTTACAATGTTTGTGTGGCCACTCAAACTGGTTCTACTGATAGCTTATAAACTGTTTGCGCATGTTTCCCTCTAGATGTATGCCACGAGTACCACATCAAGCGAGATAGCAACAGAACTAAAGACACTTTTCTTGGTACGAGGACGAAATTGTATGGGCGCACATGTTCAGTTACGTATATATATATACATATATATATATTTCTCTGGTTAATCGGGTACACACGTAGATATATAGTCGAGTTTGTATACATATACATAATTCTACACACACACACATATGTATGTATGTCATAATATTGTATGTATGTCATAATATTGTATATGTGTATGATATGTTAATACAAAGGCCCCAAAAGTCATATCAAACTACCCAGTAGATGAACAAATTTACTATAGCTTCCCAAATTCACTAAATTCTTCAATTAAAGTACCATAGGACCGGTATACGAATAGTTGGACGTAGATATCAACAAACATTATGCAGTTCAAGAGACAATGTAACAATGTTTGTACCTAGAGAGATCAGAACCCATGGGATCAACTGCCATTCAATTCAGTGAATTTCCGAAAGCATCGAAATGTTCAGAAAACAAAAAATAGTAACCCAGAGATCCTGTTTTAACCAATTCCGTTACGAAACCTACCAACAAATGGAAGCCTGAAATATTTACCGCCTATAGGGCTTCTTATTACTATAGGGCTTATTGTTAATATAGGGCTTATTGTTAATATAGGGCTTATTGTTAATATAGGGCTTATTGTTAATATAGGGCTTCCTGTTACTTTGATATAAACAGAAACCTGACAGGGTGGAATCTATCAACATAGCGTATGTACAGCGGGCCTGAGGAGCGTCCACGTAAAACTAGGCGGAATAAATAATCAAGCGAGAAGCGGGTATAAAATCAGGCTGTAAACAAAACAAATTAGTCACGTGGCAATGTCTACATTCATCAGAATCTGAGACATGGGTACCGCGACAATGGATCAACAAAGTGAACTAACAATGACGGTGTACGTAACAACATATCCAACATAACAGTGTGTGTGTAGTGTGTGTAAGGTATGTAGTGGTGAAATATACAAACACAAAGTGATACAACTGTAAAACAACGGATACAAAATAGCTATGCAGGGTTATATAGGAAGGGAGTACAATTGCTCACATTCAACTGATGAAATCAAAATTATGTCTTTACCAAACGTTATTTCTGGAAGACATGATTTCAGATTACTAGTATATATCAAATGAAGGATATCCTTTTCAGATAATTAATACTTGTACCATTCCATTGAAATCAGAGTTCAATTTTCCTTATACATTCATGAATCCATTGATAAATATGTACTTTAATTCTGTTGAAGGACTGTTAAAATGAACATCCAAAGTTCTGTCATTTTACAGTAAAAATATGTAGCCATTTTCTAAAAGGTATTTCATTGGTAATCAATTCAATGGTAAAGAAATTTCAGATAAGAAATAAACAAAATATTTCATCAATAGCATAAGAATACATCAACAACGAAAACCGAGGAAGCATTACAAAAATGTAAAGTCTTCAATATCACTCCAGTAATTTATGCCATTCACTGATTTTTGACATACAAAAGCAAATGTTTTCAATTTAGTACTCGAAAACATCAGATTAGTAAGAGGGAGAAAGTTTTGATCATAGCAGAATAGTATACGCAAATATTATCTGTGTACATCCAAAGTATCTACATATGTATAGTTAATATATAGTTATATATATTATTTATAATATATACTCTACACTGTACAAGGTTCCATCGGCTACCTATACAAGACACATCAAGATGGCTACATGACAGGTCGATCGATCTTACACTGCACTTTTGGCATTGTAAAAAAAAAAATGGTTTGGTAAAATGACAAACAATTTCCATTCACAAGCATATACACAAGTGTTATTTTCAAAAGTAGCAAAAATAGTTTTCTCTGTGGCATGGGTGTTGTTTTTTTCCAACCATATCCTCCCCCTGTAACAACGAGTGCACAGAGATGAGGACACGAGGTCTAACATGACTAAACAAGTGAGCACTTTAACAATATCCTCTTTCTTACTTCAGGAAAAGAATTCATTATGACAACAAAGAACAAGATTCATACAGAGCGAATTAGATCCATATATAGCTTGCTGCTATATACCCGAATTGTTTTCTTGTGGAGGCACACGACCGAGCCAGTGATTATAAAGTTTAACGTCACTGCAGGAATTTTTCACCCATTTGCGACAAGACACGACAGTGAATAGTATTATTAACTTAGTTGGAAAACACGTTAGTGTAACATGCATTCTACATTTTCTAACTTTGTCAAGAACATGATTCCTGCTTCGGGCAACATTTACTCGACAGGTGATTTCTTTTATGAAAATGTTTTCCTCTCAATATAAATTTTACCGCTTGTTAATTCGATATTTAAGTGTAATAATTAATTATGAAGGAGGATGTTAATTGTTATCTCGAACAATGTTTGAGGTATTGAATGATTCTCATCAACATTGTCGACAATTAAGCTAAAGATAAATGTTCATATTTTCCATCAAGTGTTCTGCAAGCAAGTCTCAGTGTATACAACAGCAGGGACGATCTCACTCTAACTACGGCACTGTATCGTGTACTACTACTAGGATCCACAGCAAGTCAAACAAAGCCTGATTTGGATAAGCACCAAGCAAAATACTTCAAGTTTTACTTTGAAAGCCACTTGGGTGGAATTCACACGCTTGGCTTTAAATTCATCATACAATCTTGTACACACTTGAAAGTATTCATCTCAATTTTTAAACAATAAAACATACATATCCTTGTTATATGTAAGAACGAGAAATGAAACACCAGATTTGATTCTTAAGTACAATGTGGTCAAACTTGTTTCGAGCCATTGGTTTGTCTGTTAATACGACATTGCCTCATGGTATACATTAGATGCGTACTTGACATGTTAAATTTCTCTATTAGTATTATAAGGGTGCACGTATCAACATGATTATTGTGGTATATATTCAATAAACCGGCAAATTAACTGAAATTATCTTCGTGTTAGCCTCAGCTGTATAACACATGGGTTAATGCTGTACAATGCCTTATCAAATGACTTCATTAGCGTGTCAATCATGTGAAGGATATATAGAGAAAGAAATGTCCCTTCAAGATTTGATACAACTAAAAGCAATGTACAGAAACACACTGGCCTAACTTAATGTACCAAATCCATTAGTATGCAATCTATATAGCATCGCTATGACTTAGAAATGCATGTAATTATTTAACATTTTAGACTAGCTACATGTTAAAGAATTTGAATGGATAGCTGCCGTTGAACTTCTGAAGAATGCTTTCACAACCAAAAAAGATCTGATTCATTGAATTAATTATTTTCATTACAGCAGGAATATTTCATCCATACTGTCATAAACAACGAAAATGTTTTTGAAAAGGTACTTGATAAAAATTTAATTTCATATAAATATTAGTAAATACCATAGATAAAAGACTTTATAAACGCCATGATGATAATGTATCGAAAATAGTACAAGTGGTCAGATTTTCAAACATTATTCTGGAAGATTTGATAAAATAATTACACAAACAGGGTTCTACGTTAACCTTTTGAGGCACCTGTCCCTCTGTCCTGTCAGACACAAAACTACTTGTCCTGTAGGTAAAGGACTAAATAACTTGAAGTCCTACGTCACGACGATATTTCTGTTGTGAAAACATCCATCAGAAAAGGCTCCCAGAAACAAGGCCAGCTAATTTCATTTCCTACGATTATGAATCTCAATACAATAAAGTAATATTTCAATCCAAATAATATTTCATATATTAAAATATATTCTTAATGGAGGTAAAATTGTTGCCACCAATAAAAAATGCTTAAAATATTCAATATTCTTAACAAAATCTAATAAGTATCTAGTATTAAAATTCGTCATCATTGCACATGTGTATTAGTACTCGAAAGAGACAGACACAAAAGATAGCGCAATAGAACTTACACTTAAATATTTTCAGTTTCGCCCACATGCTTAGTTCAATTTCAATATGTAGCATGTTTCAAATATCGACAAACCACATATCACAGCTTGTACCAGATACATGTTACATGTACGAGAAACAATAAGTAAGTCTCTTGTGCACCTTTTGTGTAATCGAATAACATGAACACTTGATTTGGCAAAGAAAATGTTTCAATAGGTTTTCGTCCCGAGTTAGAATTATCTCCCCTTCAGTTTCCGGAGATCTCAAAGCGGGCATCATCATAGATGACATAGTTTTTCTTCCCAATTGTGATCCAAGTTGTAATTTGTTTTCATCACCTTCTGGGCCAGCTCAATCCGTGATGACAATTCCGATGAAATCGGCATTTATCTTCCAGGATGCCGAGAATGGAGGCTCGCTGAGCGTGGTCTGCTGTAGCTTGGGTGGACGATACTCTGGCCACAAGTGGAAGCACACATTCCAGGTTCTTCACTCACCGACCAGGACTATCCTAAATAATCAACCTATGTTTGGATTGTCACAAGCCACTTCTTGGTTTAGTTTAGTTTTTGTCGTGTTTCGTGTTCTTCTCAAATAATCAACAACCAACACTGGTGTAAGAGTCGAAATGAAGCATCACAACCAATGAGTGTGAGGCAGAGAATAGTTTGAGCACGTCGCCATTTTTTTCTTCGCCATTTTTTTTCTTTTTCTTCCTTTTAAAACAAAAGAGCCAGAGAAGGGAGGTAATAACACAAAAGTACATGTCGATTTACTCCTTCTCTGTAGCGCCTTGGCTCATTCACACAAACGCATCACTCACCGATTTTATGATTTAAAAACTTGCATAAACGAGTTTTCTTTTTGTTAAATTATTGTGTTGTGACAGCAGTGTCGCGATTGTTGGGTGGCGGGGCGGTAGATTGGGGCAGTTCGCTATGAAGGTGGCGTGGACGCGGGAGAGTTTGTGTTGTTTTTGAGCACTGTGTACACACTGTCCTCCTGAGCCAAGCTCTGGAAGAAGGGAAGCAGGTCCAGTAGCTCAGTGTCCGTCATGTCATCAAACCAGGAGGCTACAGGTACCTGAAAAACACGACAGATGTATACTGATTTGGGGCCTATTATCCTACAAGACAGATGTATATAAGGGATGAAAAACATTTTTTTATTTTTTATAATTTCTTAATCAAAATTAACACTAGTCTGCTAGTGAGTGAATGAATATCGAGTTTAACATCGCTGCAGGAATCTTTCACCCATTTGAGATGACTAGTCCGCTAGTCCAGGCTATTTCTCACAATTCTAAAGGTATTCTAAGGACATTATTTGAATCACTATTCGGGCTAGAAAGTTGTTTCTATCATTGACAGTACATAGGTGTACAGTGTCTTACTCCAAGATAGGTACCTATAAACATACATAGCTGTAGACATCTATTATTTCATAGAGACTGAAATGTAGCTCAAAATGTTAGTCCAGAGCCCTGACAATCTTACTTTTATAAGTTACAGTGCTCCCTCGATATAACGCTGAAGTTGGGGTCCATGACATGTCACCCGCGAATATAATTGGAGAATTTTTTATTTTTTTTTCTTCTCGTTATTTTTAAAAATGGATCCCATGTTGTATCCGAAATCTGCGGTGCATCGAAGGGCGTATCGAGGGAGCACTGTACTAGTAAATTAGACCTTCAAGAAACAAAAACAAGCATGAAAAACCATGCCAAAAGCATATGCGACTTACTGCATTGTCTGGATGGAAGATGTAAGAAGCAGGAGAGTTGTCAACTATCACAACTTGGTGGAGGTCACGCCCCAGCCGACTTAGATCCTGAAATAAAATAATAATAAGCCTTTATAGTTTCTGTTGCAAGCAATATTGCATTGCACAGCAAGAGTTGGCAACATCTGCATTGTATTTCAAACATAGAAATGGAAAGGGAATATAATATGACGATGGTTTTAACAAACAGTCTTCTCATCTTCAACTTGGCTTTTGTTTGAGCGAAATTATTTGAAATTGACTGCACCTATTTATTTATTTATTTAATACTTTACGTTGCTGCAAGAATATTTCACCCATGCGTGACGACTACCGTAGCTGCATTCAAACTGATCAATAAACAAGAAAATAACAGCTTATTGAATAATTGATAACAAACAATTCAAATATCTTCTTCACCATGCTAACAGTTTATCAACCATGACGTCACTATCAAGTACTATAAATCACGAAATTAATGCGTCACTAATTTAATGCGACTTCTATATTTTAGACATAAATGTGACACAAATAAAATGTGAACGCTATGTCTCCATTCATGTTTGTTCACCAGTCTTACCTTTAATGTGCAGCAATTAAATGTGACAATACAGCGATCGCATTTTTCGCATTAATAGTCTGCTCGGGTTAATTTCATGATTTACAGTATTCAATGGATAAAATTATTTCACTCTTATAATATGTGTGTTTGAAGGCAACAGGGGACAGACAAGAAAGGCACCTTGACATAGTTTCCTCGATGAAAGACACATGATTCCCTGAAGAGACGGGTTTTGAACACACTCCATCTGTCCAGGAGGTCTGCTACAGGGTCGGCGTACTGTGGACAGAGGGAGTGACAGATGATTGGCTGGACGGGTCATTTCCAGCCACACGATTGGCTGAGCACACAAATATGTGCAGATATTTCTCAATAAACGAGTTATGTATAAACTGTTATATAACTACTTCCACCATGTTCTCTATGGTGGCATTTGATGCAGTAGTATGTCATTGCCGCATTGAGCATACTAATTTTGGCGAGAAATAAATAAACATTATTATTTTATATAATTTGTATTAATTGGGGTTAAGAACCACCACTTATTATTATTATTATTATTATTATTACTGTTCCAATCATGTACTTACTTTTGCTAAACTGGCTGTGAATAATACACACTCAAACATTTCACCCATCTTTTGTAAGAATTCATCTACATATGGCCTTTTTAGCACATACACCTGAAACGGAAGAAATAATATTAATGATCATATCTTTACATGCAATTAAAAAACATTTAAATTTAGTTTGTAACATTATAAAAATAAATTGAATCTTTAAATAAATGAAAGAACTGATTATTAATAGCTGTTAAGCACATAGTAAATCTACTATGACAGTAGCAAGGTTGGTGGGGTGGGGAGGGGTGGGGTGCGGTGGGGTGGGGAAGGGTGG
>JAUTBZ010168271.1:0-10506 GCA_032361785.1 Lepetodrilus galriftensis | reverse complement strand
ACACACACACACACACACACACACACACACACACACACACACACACACACACACAAATACAATCACACACACCCAACACACACAATTGAAATAATTAGTAACATATAAGAAACTTGTAATTTTATTTTATTCACATTATTCTTCAACACTAAAGTTCAATTGTAGATTATTCAGCAATCTCTATTATGTTTTACCTCAATATGCATTCTACATTCACCTTAGTACTTCATTTTGTTTTATAGGGGTCTGTATTATTCACTATTAATTACCATATTCACAGTATCAGATGCCCTAATCCTATACAAATATATCCAACATTTGTGAGAGTTGTTACTGGACGCGGTGAAACAGATTGCTAAGAACAGCAGAGACTGTTGGTATTGTATTTGTGTAAAATACATAATAAGAATTATAATTTAATTGGGACAGTGATTAAATTCTTCATGATATATATTCAAAATGTATACTGTAAATCATGAAATTAATGCGAGCAGAATATTAATGTGAAAAATGCGACCGCTGTATTGTCACATTTAATTGCTGCGCGTTAAAGGCAAGACTTGGAGGAAAACATGTATGGAGATATGGCAGTTCACATTATATTGGTGTTGCATTTACGTCTAAAATCTAGAGGTCGCATTAAATTAGTGAAGCATTAATTTCACCATTTACAGTATTCGTTGTGTCTATTATCGGACATTGAATATGGTATATTTAGAGTTCTTATTACTTTCATAAACTATTCCTATTCCAAATAAAACTATTCTTTCTTGGCAATTATCACAGCATTTAACTTATATCCTACTATTTCTGAATACTGTGAGCAACTGCTGTTGTCATGGTTACCGCAGTTCCTTGTTTTCTCCGTAGGTATCGGGGGGTCTGGGAGACAGAGCGCCTGTAAACTGGCCGCATTCATGGCCGACTTTGACCTCTTCCAAATAGAGATCACCAAGAACTACATGGCCAATGAATGGAGAGAAGATCTTAAGAAGGTCTGTACCAGGGACAGATCCGTTTGAGAATTTAAACAAGTTTGCTGTCAACCAGTTCTATCACAACCATTTTCTGTCTGTCCATTAGTTCTATGACCAACCATTCTCTGTCTGTCCACCCATTCTTTGACAACCAGTATATGTCTGTCCACCAGTTCTTTGACAACCATTCTTTGTCTGTCCACCCATTCTTTGACAACCATTCTCTGTCTGCCCATTAGTTCTTTGACAACCAGTATATGTCTGTCCACCAGTTCTATGACAACCATTCTGTCTGTCCACCAGTTATTTGACAACCATTCTCTGTCTGTCCACAGGTGCTGGTGAAGACTGGCTCGGATGGCAAGCCCACAGTGTTCCTGTTCTCTGACAACCAGATCAAGGACGAGTCGTTCATGGAAGACATCAGTATGATCCTGAACACAGGCGATGTCCCCAACATCTTCCCAGCCGACGAGAAGGCTGACATCATCGAGAAGATGCAAGTTGTAGCCAGAAACGAGGTCAGTGGAGGAATGAGCGGCCGTCCATGGGGACAAGAATGTCCCACGGATCCTCGGAATTTGAGGCTCCTGGGAGCGATCCTTGGCTTTCAAGTCTACGTGGTGGATCCCGGCTGTTTCAGCTGAAAACACAATTTCCCATTGTCGTCCCTGCATTAAATCATAGTCTATAATCCATAGGATAGAATGCCATTCATTGAACTTGTTGTGAGTAATTACAATACTTTGGGCTATGTGTGAGAGACTTTCTACTTTTTAAGGATTCAGTTAACTACAATGTCATGTGTTTTTTTAATACTGAACTATGACCAGACACCAATGTTGTTTCCAGGGCAAAAAGGTGGAGGCAACTCCGCTGTCCATGTACAACTACTTCATCGAGCGCGTGAAGACCAACCTGCACATCGTGCTGGCCATGAGTCCTATAGGAGACGCCTTCAGGAACAGACTCAGGATGTTCCCGTCGCTCATCAACTGCTGCACCATCGACTGGTTCCAGGTGAGACTGTGGTCACTGTGTTTGACTGTGGTCACTGTGTTTGACTGTGGTCACTGTGTTTGACTGTGTGGTCACTGTATTTGACTGTGTGATTATTGTGTTTGATTGTGGTCACTGTTTTTGACTGTGGTCACTGTTTGACTGTGTTGTCGCTGTTTGACTGTGGTCACTGTGTTTGACTGTGTTGTTACCATGTTTGACTGGTCACTGTATTCGACTGTGCAGTCAGTGACTGCGGTTGCTTTGTTTGACTGTGCGGTCACACTGTTTGACTGTGGTAACTATGTTGTAACTGTTTGACTGGTAAATGTGTTTGACTGTGGTCACTGTTTGACTGTGGTCACTGTGTTTGATTATGTGGACACTGTGTTTGTGGTCAGTCTGTTTGACTGTGGTTAGTGTTGACAGTGGTCCGTGTGTTTGACAGTGGTCAGTGTGTTTGACTGTGGTCACCGTTTGACTGTGTGGTCACTGTTTGACTGGCCACTGTTTGACTGGTCAGTGTGTTTGACTGTGGTCAGTGTGTTTGACTGTGCAGTCACTGTGTTTGACTGTGCAGTCACTGTGTTTGACTGTGCAGTCACTGTTTGACTGCGGTCACTGTGTTTGATTGTGGTCACTGTGTTTGACTGTGTGGTCACTGTGTTTGACTGTGTGGTGACTGTGTTTGATTGTGGTCACTGTGTTTGAATGTGTGGTCACTGTGTTTGATTGTGGTCACTGTGTTTGACTGTGGTCACTGTGTTTGACTGTGTGCTCACTGTGTTTGACGGTGTGGTCACTGTGTTTGCAGGCGTGGCCGGAGGATGCCCTGGAGATGGTGGCCAACAAGTTCTTGGAGGAGGTGGAGCTGGAGGACGATGTCAGAAAGCAAACAGTCATCATGTGTAAATACTTTCACGAGTCTGTCAGGGATATGTCTGAGAGGTGAGACACTGCCCGGCGCCAGGCTCGACCCATTTTCTTAATTTCCCCATATTGCAAAATAATTAAATGTTTAATCGTCAGAAATTACATTAAAATCCATAATCACTCACTCATATATTTCCTAATTTCAAATGTTCGCTATTTGACTGATTGGTCCTGGGTATCGTTTCCCGAAGCTAAAAGACAATAAGCACCCTTGTAACGATCTTGTATATGTAGCTATGGTTTCATAGTGGATATGAGTGCTTTAATAAACAGTACCCGGGACAAGTTTAAATAGTCTAGAATGTTATACAGTCATGGATAAGTGAAACAATCTTGAAAGCGGTTCTAGACCCCAATTTAAAAAAGAAAAGAATACGATATATACAGTCATGAAGTTAACGTTTTTCCTCCTGGTTTATTCCATCTCACTGCTCTATATGACATCTGCAGTTGAATCCATTAGGGAAAAAAAGAGATCTCAAAATGTATGAACATTATTTTTTGAGCATTCCTCCAATCCCTCTATCTGGACTTTGCTTTCAGATACTTCGACATTCTCCGTCGTCACAACTAC
Source organism: Lepetodrilus galriftensis (assembly GCA_032361785.1). Lineage (NCBI taxonomy): Eukaryota > Metazoa > Mollusca > Gastropoda > Lepetellida > Lepetodrilidae > Lepetodrilus > Lepetodrilus galriftensis. The sequence goes on along the minus strand of JAUTBZ010168271.1, from coordinate 7,023 downwards.
GTGACGCCAACGTCGTACCTAGAGCTGATTCTGACCTTCAAGAACCTGCTGGGAAAGAAGCGGACAGAGATCCTGACGATGAAGAACCGCTACCTGACTGGCCTGGAGAAGCTGGACTTCGCGGCATCGCAGGTGTCCGTCATGCAGGAGGAGCTGAGAGACCTGCAGCCGGAGCTCATCCAGACGTCCGCCGACACCGAGAAGCTCATGATCAAGATCGAGCAGGACACAGTGGAGGTGGAGGCCAAGAAGGAGGTGAGAGGCGGGCTGGTTGTGGGCTGGCGGGCGGGCAGGCAGATGGGCGGGCGGTTGGGCCGGCAGACGGGCAGATTAAGCAGTTGGGTGGGCAGTTGGGCAGGCGGGCGGATTAGGAAGGCAGGTGGTTGGGCGGGCGGTTGGGCAGGCGGACAGGGGGGGGGCGTCAGGCAGGCGGGTGGACGGATGACTATAGATTTAAGCAATGATTCAATGTACAGGTTGTGGCTGCTGACACAGCTGTTGCTAATACTTGTCTGTGTAGCTTATTGTTGATTGTAATTGCAGCCAATGATTGGTAGTTGCAGCCAGTTGTCATATAAAACATAAATCAAGCTGTGACTGATGCTATTATGTAATGTAACCAATGATTTTCCGTGCAGGTTGTGGCTGATTCTATTGTATAATGTAACCAATGATTTTCCGTGCAGGTTGTGGCTGATTCTATTGTATAATGTAACCAATGATTTTCTGTGCAGGTTGTGGCTGCTGATGAAGCTGTAGCCAATGAAGCTGCTGCTGCTGCTCAGGCCATCAAGGACGAGTGCGAGGGAGAGTTGGCTGAAGCCATTCCCGCGCTGGAGTCTGCCATCTCGGCACTCAACACGCTGAAGCCGTCCGACATCACCCTCGTCAAGTCCATGAAGGTAGGCTGTCAATTGATCAAAATAAGCAAATCCTACACACATATACAGCATACACATTATGTATCGATCTTCTTATGGTTCATGTCTATCAGACTAAAAAGCATTATAAAGGGTATACGATACCGCTGAGGTCCTATAGGTCCTATAGGTCTGCTATATGCATGATCATTTGGCAGATGTCTCTCATGAACTATATTGAGACATTCAAAAGTAATGGTTTTCCATGTATGGATTTATATAAACATTGTCCTCAAGCTTAGAATGGCGTTCTCTCATTGACCTGGTACTTTGAGTCTTGTTATGGTGGTTGATAACCTATACAGCATATAAAGCATGACATCTACACTTGCCTCTGGAACCTTCTACCTTAGCACAGCCTGATAGTGGGGCTAGCAGGACTAAATGTGTCTTAAGTTGACAGGGGGCTAGTCTCCAATCAGAATTACCCTCCTTGAATATGTATTTGATGCTAACTCTGCCACTCAACTTCATCTGTAGACCCCAGTCAGAATTATCCTCCTTGCATGTGTATTTGGTGCTAACACTGCCACTCAATTCCGTAGAGCCCGCCGGCGCCGGTGAAGCTGGTGATGGAGTCCGTGTGCGTGATGCTGGGGAGCAAGTCTGAGAGGAAGCCTGACCCCCAGGGCAGCGGCAAGATGATTGAGGACTACTGGGGGCCGTCCCAGAAGCTGCTGAGTGACCTCAAGTTCCTGGACCGGCTGAAGACCTACGACAAGGACAACATCGCTCCTGCCATCATGAAGAAGATCCGAGAGAAGTCAGTTGTCTTTCCTTGCTGAAGTTGTCGATTGGTTTTTAACGGATCCATCCAGTATCTAAGTCGGACACCTGTGCATCATGTGTCTGGGAGATTTCTGGTGATAGACAATCAACTTTCAAGTGATATATTTGTCTACTTAACTTAATAAATTGCGCCCAGATTTTTATCAAGTCTCAAAAGGTTGGGTGTTCTGAACAGGAAATATCAAGAACACCCTGATTCACAGGTGTCCTCTTACTATCCTGGAGGTGTCCACTGACATGTTTCACTGTGATTGCTGCTTCTTTAACCCTCTCCCTGCTGAATTAGGCACATGTACACCTCTGGATGCCTTTCAGCATGTAGAATGTTAAAAAGCACGAGTTTAATTGATATAAAATATATAAAAACAGCACTTTTAAATGATTTAGTCATTTCTAAACTAATTTCACAACACAGAATTATTTTTAGTCTCACGTGCACATACAGTCATGCGTATCTTTCTTCTCCAGGTATATTTCCAACCCAGATTTCGACCCCAACCTGATCAAGAATGCATCGACGGCCTGCGAGGGTCTGTGTCGATGGGTGAAGGCCATGGACGTGTACGACCGCGTGGCCAAAGTGGTGGCGCCCAAGCAGGAGAAGCTGGCGGAGGCTGAAGGAGAGCTGGCGCTACAGATGGACAAACTCAACGAGAAGCGCTCACAGCTGCAGGCGGTATGTCACGCCATACACGATACTGGCCCTTAATTGACCATTTTGTGTGTGTGTAATATTTGTACTACATATTATTATTATTATTATTATTATTATTATATTGTACTATTATTAGTATTATTATTATTATTATTATTGTTCTTCTGTTATTATTATTATTATTATTATTATTATTATCATTTTACTATCATTTCTATTATTATTATTATTATCATCATCACTGCACTGCAATTATGAATGACGCACTATGTAAATTATTATTATAATTATTATTACTATTGGTTTTTTTACTAATTATTATCATCACTATTATTATTATCAGGTGACAGACAAGTTTATTATGATTATTTCCATTGTTATTACTATTATTACTATTATCGTGGTTGTTGTCATCAGGTCTCGGACAAGCTTCAGGCGCTAAACGACGAGTTCGAGGCGATGACTCAGAAGAAGAAGGAGCTGGAGGAGAACATCGACCTCTGTTCCAAGAAGCTGGACCGCGCCGAGAAGCTGATCGGTGGTCTGGGCGGTGAGAAGGACCGGTGGACTGACGCCGCCAAGATGCTGGGTGACAAGTACTTCAACATCACCGGCGACGTCCTCATCTCCGCCGGCGTGGTGGCCTACCTGGGAGCCTTCACCGTGGACTTCAGACTGGTTAGTGTTCCCAGAGTCCTGTGTGTTCCCAGAATCCTGTGTGTTCCCAGAATCCTGTGTGTTCCCAGAGTCCTGTGTGTTCCCAGAGTCCTGTGTTCCCAGAGTCCTGTGTGTTCCCAGAGTCCTGTGTGTTCCCACAGTCCTGTGTGTTCCCAGAGTCCTGTGTGTTCCCAGTCCTGTGTGTTCCCAGTCCTGTGTGTTCCCAGTCCTGTGTGTTCCCATAGTCCCGCGTGTTCCACAGGACGATCGTAGTGCGGCGCTGTGAGAGCAGGAATCGAATTAACACTAACCCGCTCGCCTAGGCCATTTTCCCCAATGCTAGAATATCCCCTAAGGACTATTGGTAGAAATTCCTAACATTTGTTATTTGTATTGGGCTAGTAAGTGTTAAAGTTAGTTTCTATTGCTGTGTGCGAGTTCTGGCCTCGTGCGAGTGGATATAGAGTCACCACACTCGCAGCACCTTGACTGAGCGTTCTGTGGAACGGGGTACACCTCATTGTTCTAGCAGTAGATACAAAAGATTATGTTATCATTTTGAAATGTTCAAATGCATTAGAATCATGGGGAGTTGATCTAGTTAATCCAGATACAAATTTGCCTAAATATATACATTGTATTTATCTACACAAGTTCATTATTCAACCAGTTACTTATTCTTCGTGTCTAGCTTTAATGGGATCAATAAGTACCAGCAGATTAGAAGTTTTTATAAGTATTACAACATACTTTACATATTTGAATGAGCACAAATATTACCTCTTTCGTACTAAAAAAAAACAACAACAAGAACAAATATTCAAAATACAAGGTATCTCCCTCTATCTCGGACTTTGGAGCCAAAGGTTCCAGGTTCAAATCCCGCCGGAGGGGCCCGGTATCAATGTTTGCAAAAGTTACCTTTCTGATGCGATATTGATAGGATGCACTGACTGTAGAGTTATCATCCTTGATCTTGTCAGTACCAGCTGGTGCTCGCAGGTTTACTGAAACATTCAGCGCTACAGATGTTGCAGGTTTCCTCCTGCCCTAAACTGAAAAGTTGTGATATCAATGAAAGATTCTAGACAGTGACTCTGAATCCCAATTTTTAAAAAAAGAAAAGAAAAACAACAACAAAAAACCTATGCTGTAAGCATCTGGGGTGCGTTTCATGAAAGAGGTATATATTTACACCGGACGTAAATGACAATACAATCAACGTAAATGACGTAATACAAGCAAATCCGCGTCTTGTCTTGTCTTGTCTCGTCTCGTCTCGTCTCGTCCTGTCCTGTCTTACACAGTCACTGCTTGTGTTCCAGGACATCACTAAGGAGTGGCACAAACTCTGCATGGAGAAAGACATCCCGTGTTCCCAAGTGTTCTCGCTCAACACCACCCTCGGCGACCCTGTCAAGATCCGAGCGTGGAACATCGCTGGTCTGCCCGTAGACTCCTTCAGCGTCGACAACGGCATCATCGTCCAGAACTCGCGCAGGTGGCCGCTCATGATTGACCCGCAAGGTACGTGCACTGGACCACCGGCGGTCCGAGATATTTGCTTCAACTCAGTCTCGTATAGGTTGAAATGAGGTCATACAGCCCTGGGTATCATTTCATGGAGCTCTGTTATCTACTATGAGACCACAAGGCTCTTGTACTAAGTTGTAGTGATCTCTTGTACACAGTGTTCGTGCATTTACTATGACCTCATAATAATAATAATAATAATAATAATAATAATATAATGAATAAGAGAGCTTCTAGTATTCATGAAACCATATCTTGTATAGGTTCCAGTTTTCATATTTTCACACCTGCAGATTTACAAACTTGACAATGGTGCAAATGGCATTAACTTTCTGGCTACTGAATTGCCTTCAGGTGGAATAAAGTTAAATTATCGAGTTGCAAAGATGTATGCTTTGGTTTGTGATGGTACGAATATGGGCAGACCACAACTGTTTTTGCATCATTCCATATGTTCATATCATCCTTACCAATAAAAACTAACATCTTCCATATATTCACATGATCCTGACAAGCTGTAAACAATCTTTTGCCATTGTCCCATATTTCTATTCCGATACTTACTTCTAAAACACACTCGAATAGTCCCTACAATTCCCCCAGATTTAGCCATCTATTCCAATGTACGGGGTTTTTCTGCCTTGCTCAGAAAACACAAATTTGTGTCCGGTATATTGACAACATACTGACAACATACTGACAACATACTGACAAGCCGTGTGGGTCCTGTGTCCTGCAGGTCAAGCCAACAAGTGGGTGAAGAACATGGAGCGGGACAACAAGATGGGCATCATCAAGCTGTCGGACGCCAGCTACATGCGCACGCTGGAGAACTCCATCCAGTTCGGGACGCCGGTGCTGCTGGAGAACGTGGCTGAGGAGCTGGACCCCATCCTGGAGCCCATCCTGCAGAAGCAGACGTTCAAGCAGCAGGGTGTGGAGTACATCCGGCTGGGAGACAGCGTGATTGAGTACTCTCAGGACTTCAAGATGTACATCACCACCAGGCTGAGGAACCCACACTATCTGCCTGAAGTTTCCGTCAAGGTGCGTCCACTCTAGAATTACTGTGTTTCTGGGGTTTTTTAAATTGTTTTTTTTTTAAACAATATTTATTTGAAAACTTCCGGGATTCATGAACAGCCAACTAAATGACTATCTGATCATGTCTCCCGTGTTTCTGTGAAGGTGGGTCCATTCTAGAATTGCCATATGTTAATGGATGTGGACCTGAGTGTGTGCTCTGTGTTGCAGGTGACACTGCTGAACTTCATGATCACGCCAATGGGTCTGGAGGACCAGCTGCTGGGGATCGTGGCGGCCAAGGAGAAGCCGGAGCTGGAGGAGAAGAAGAACCAGCTGATCCTGGAGTCGGCCGCCAACAAGAAACAGCTGAAGGAGATCGAGGACAAGATCCTGGAAGTCCTGTCATCCTCACAGGTGGGCGGCCACACACAGAAGAGTTGTACTCATAAACCTTATTATCTAAGCTATCACGGCAAAAAAAAAAGTTTGGTGTCCTTTCTCGAAGCTCATCACAAATGGGTGAAAGATTCCCGCAGCAACTCCATATTCACTCCATAGCGCTCATGTATTAGAGATCACTACGAGGGTCCTTATGGTTTCATAGTAAATATGAGAGCTTTGAGAAAAGATACCCTAAACATTTGCTGAAAAATTGCTTTTGGATATCAGCGTCACAGCTAAAATAATTAGGTGTCCTCTCGGGTGTGATGGCCAGGACACATAACACAGGACACCTAATATTGATGCTCAAAAATAAACCATTACTTTCTCCATTGTTCCAGAGCAAGTACACCCTATGTACCAGTAGTTTTCAATTTAACAATAATAGAATACACATACAATAATAGAATACACATACACATACAATAATAGAATACACGTACAGTAACAGAACTGCTCCTACGAAGTATTGCTTTCCTTACAACAGGGTAACATCCTTGAGGACGAGACTGCCATCAAGGTCCTATCGTCCTCCAAACTTCTCTCTGAGGACATCTCCGCCAAGCAGGACATCGCCGCAGCCACGGAGCTGGAGATTGACGAGACGAGGAACGGATACAAGCCCGTCGCTGTTCATTCCTCCATTCTGTTCTTCTGTATCTCCGACCTGGCCAACATCGAACCCATGTACCAGTACTCTCTGACCTGGTTCATCAACCTGTACCTACAGGTAAGCGCCACTCATGGCAGGGTTAGACGTTCACACTCGCCCGGTGGCATCATCCATTTATTCAGGGGCGGATCCAGACTTTCAGGTTATGGGGGGGCATTTTAGAGGGGGCTCATAATTTCACCATAATACAAAATTTATGTTTATTGAACAAAATTGTCCAATTCTAGCGGGGGCGCAAGCCGGGTGAGCCCCCCTTAAAGGCATAATATCACAGATATTTATGGTCGTTTGGGACTAGTTCTTAGCTACAACTGCAAAATACATTCACT
>JAUTBZ010168260.1:0-10508 GCA_032361785.1 Lepetodrilus galriftensis | reverse complement strand
ACTGTAACATATACACATTCACTGAAATCGTATGTCATCTAAGAAGTGAATAAAACGACTTGTAGATAAAGATAAATGGATATTTTATGTAAGTGTCACTTTGTTTAAAAAAATACATACATACACATACATGCATCCAACACAAAAACAGTGAATCTGTATATTATCTGGCCTAATCAGATATACAGATTCACTGAAATATTCAGGGAATATACATATTCCCTGATTATACACATTCACTGTAACATATACACCTTTTGATGGTGCCAGGGCTGTCTATAAAATTTAAAGTTTAACCCTCTCACTGCTATTGAAGACATCTCCGGGTGCCTTTAGTATGGAGAGCTAATTAAAGTCAAATAGATAATTAATCTTCAGTTGATTACTAATGCGATATATTTACATCGACATTTGATATTTTAGTATTATTAATAACGAATCATTGATCTTCATATCACATTTAACATAAACACTTTGGTTCCATTTATGTTTGCCATATTATGGTAGTGTTACATGTGACGACTATGTGGCCTCTACCGTGCATGCACGGATCACGTGTACTCATAATGATTAAGATCTATAAAAATATTAATGTTCCAAGCAAAGCACCTCTAAGACTGATATGAAGCTATTAACTTGATATCGAAGGGTTATTATTACAAGATATTAGTGTTTTATCATCACATTAATATTATTAGATTACCAGTCATGGATAATGCAGATCCTACCTCTTTTTTTTTTTAAGAAAAGCAATTAACATTAGATTGGAATGTAGAAAAAATATCTTGTTTCCAATGGGAACACTACATTACCTTGATAAATGTGTTCGCTCTCATTGGATTGCTACTAGACATGAATCTTTCGTCATTTGTCATTTATTATAGCTTGATTAGGTCTATGCTGCACTATCCCGGCTGTAGGACCAACATTTCATGTGCATATTACCAGGGATCACCCAGGATTGTATCCTGAGGGGCATTGCTACATTGATGATCAAAATCTATGTATTATTACTGACATAAATATGCATTATCTAATATAATCCAAGCTGTGAATGTATGGCTAAGATTTTGATGAGGGACATGGTTGACACACACACACACACATACGGATATACAACCAGAAGCATGCACACACATACAACCAGATACACACGCGCACACACACACGCACACGCACACACACACACACACACACACACACACACTCACACACACAAACCCTTCGCCTTACTGCTACCTCAGCAGATTTTCAGGTTGCATAGTCATAGGCCCCGATGGTGACATCATTGACTAATGGTTGTCATTATATAGATGGTCATAATGTCCAGGGCATCGTTTCTCTAAGCTCTCATATCCAAGTATGACCATAGCTCTCTCGTACGTGCAAGAGATGCCCTGTGGACTCGTACAGTAGATATGAGAACTTCAAGAAACGATACTCTCGTGTGATAAATCCAGTAGTCGCCACGATGGGTGTTCCCGACGGTAAAATCTGTATTGACCCTTCAGCTTTCTGGTTGGAACAGCATCAACAGTTGTGTTCTTGTACGGAATCCGGTAATGGTGATGAGCTTTAACTATAGGAAACCTCTGCGTGAAAGCTAATTACGCTTCAAGACCTTGCTGAACTCCTTCCCTTTGTATTGATTAGATATACTGTTAAGACAGGTAGCCAGCTCATGCAGATGTCTCCATATATATAAGGATCAGATGGTTCACCTACAGGGCAGTATGTGTGTATCGAACCCAGGAAAATCAACAAATTTGTAATGAGTATATAGAGGCATATGTGCGCGATGTTCGTCGCCTGACGAGTTGCTAGTGTAATTCTGGGAATACAGTGAGTATCATATTATCATAGGGGTAAAATTAGGTAAATATTATTTACTATATTTTATAAATTATCTCAGTATCTTGACTAAAATGATATTAAATAACATGCCACTGACTACTATTAAAACACACATTCCAGTCCAGAGTATAACGTACACTGTGACAATATGATCGAGCTCATGACTTTATTCCGTTCCATGTATCTAAATTCATTGGGTTCTTTAAAGCAGTTGACCAACGGTTTGTTTATTAGTCTCTGTCCAACCTTGTTCTCACACAAACTTACCAATACCACTTTAGCGCAGATACTGGAGAGAGAGAAAAAAAAGAGGTGAAAAAAATTCACCGACTTCTTTCATATAAAACTAATACCAATCAATATAGCATGTATTTAAACTACTAAGTACTAGTATTTACCTACACCCTCTGCGTTTATGGATAGTCTAATATGTTGACATGCTGTTGTAAATATTCTTTGAGAATAATATATTACGATTACAAAATACGATATCGGCCTGGAGGACTGCCACAGTGCTAAGCAAAATCTCCAAATCGATAGTCAAGCCAAAAATCGATAGTTTTAATAATCTACTTTAAATGTTTGGATTTATCCTCTAAAAGACTGGAGCAATTCACGTGGTATATTGTCCACTGTCGATAACTATCGCAATGGGATAACCTTTCTTTGTATAGTAGGATGATAACAAACTCAATGCCTTCAAGGTCGTTACGATGGCGTAATTTAATGATTCTCACCTCAACGTTATTATATATGAAATACACGAGATCAACTTATAAGCATCGTGTTTGTTTATGGATAATGATATATATATTTATATACAGTGTATATATAATGTCAACGGTCTATTTCTATTTAAAATTAGTCATACATCTCGGCATTATATCCATAATTGCAATAATGTCACTTCTAATGAATAGATGTATTCTCGAAGGATATACATGTATGTGACGTGTGTGACATGTGTAATATAGAGAATGAATACTGGCAGCGTAACTACACCTATTTATATGCATTATGGTCAATAAAAGTCGTTTCAATTGCAATGCGAGACATTTTCTCGAGCATAAATGCAGTAGCCTCATGAATACTGAGAAGAAACTAAGGGTGTTTATGATCATGTTTCTAAGTATAACGTTACACTTTGTGTTTTCGCTGTTTTAGATCTCACGATGCAAATAGCTGCATTCGCTTGTATATTGCTTAGTTTAAATAATAACCGTGTACTTTTTAACGTAGAAGAATCCATCTAATTTATCCATAAACCTTAATGTTTGCTGTTTAGCTTCTAAGCTTACAGATTGATCTCAAACGATAGATTTCATCTGAAGAAATTGAATTTCTTTTTTAATGAATCCGCTTAAATTTGCACTTAGCTAATGCCATGTAGCTCTCTAAATGCGCGTGTTTCTACATGTGTTGTAATGCGTCTACGTACTATTAACTCCCTTATGTTATGATTAACTACGGATAATATTATAATTAATTCAGATAGTTTTATCATGTTTCATGTTTATCAGTGTCTCCTGATCTTGTCATCTACGGTAGTATCCCAATGACTCTAATCAGGAAGTCGAATTGGACAGATTTCGGTAAAATAAAAAGGCTTTATATATACATGTATGTACGTATCTACTTCTCTGTATCATGCTACATGATGTATCAGAATACATTCAATTCTGTTCTGTTCTGTTCTGACATACCAAAAACCGACTGTCTTAAATGGGACAACTGGCCTGACCAATTAAAATGTGTCATAATATCGCTGTCTTAACTACGACTGTCTTAAATGGGACAAAACCTATTATACGTCAACATGTATTTGTATATGTAATGTTTCCAGTATGACGAAATATATATGTGGATAATACCGTAATGTTTAGTATTTAGTAATTAAACTATTAATAAAAAAAATCGAATAGTTTCCAATAAATATGGCAAATGTTTCGGTGTTAAGAAGTGTGTCCTCCTAGTACCACGATGTCCTTTCCATTACGTACTCGACGTAACTCGTACCCACATCTCTCTATCTCGTAGTGCGCACTTAAAGATAGATACGGGCGTTCAAGGTCTCGTAGTGGATATATAAAGTACAATGGTAGGGCGACATGTACTCTTCCCGTACGTATTTATAAGGCGGTAATTGTCATGATTACTCTAGATAGAACAAGACTAAAATAACATCTCATCCTATACACCTACAGACTTGGATGGACATACATGTTCTCGAGTTAATTACCGCCCCTAGGCTGCCATTCCTCACTTTCTGTTAGATAATTATTGTTTTGTTTTTTTTGCATCTTTCAAAACAAAAACAGTGAAAACGTGTATGCGTAGGTGGTTCGAATATCTTGTTTGGTTCTTGGACAACTTAAGAGGGAAATCAAGATACACCCTTCTATGCATTGAATCAAATTTTAGTGTTATACAGTACATTTCCGCTTAATAGTTTATTCTAATGAACACGAAATGGAAATGTACATACATACTTTCAGGTAAAATACGTTATTAAATGTCATGAAATAATTATCAACCGTAATTGTATGCCTACTGATCAGTTGTATACATTTCTTCTGAAAATAAATGTAACCGTTAAGCCCAGTTCATGATCAATGGCAAACGTAATGTAACACTATCCAACAAATATTGTTGCGGGACCAATATCTTTCTCGGCGATTGTATTTTGAGAGCAGAGACGATATTAAAATATCCTCCATGGATTAGTGTTAATGAGAATACGATATTGACAAGTTCAAACCTTCCCACATGTTATAATATTATAGATGTGTGTGTGTGTGTGTGTGTGTGTGTGTGTGTGTGTGTGTGTGTGTGTGTATGTGTGGGTGCGCGCGTGTGTGTGTGTACGTGTGTGTGTATATATATGTGTGTGTGTGTGTGTGTGCGTGCGCGCGCGCGTGTGTGTATGTGTGTTTGCGTTCGTGAGTGTGTGTATGTGTGTATGTTTGTACCTGGACATACTTACCTGTACTTTACCTAACCAGACGGTGTACTCCACCAGCTACTTATTGCTGATATCCCGCTGACATTAGCATTTTCATTCTTAATTGAAATCGGCAATTTCCGGTAAAACGAACTATGCTTACTGGATTAAATAGAGAACTCGAGGGAAGTCAGAATCGCACGGATGAATGAGGGATGCAACCCTAGATAAAAGTGCATGTCAAGGTCTGTGCTCTTTCCAGATAGAAGGGAAACTAGTTTCCAAGGTAGATAAGTGGAGATCTGCATGTATACAGTATTCTATTTCAAGTCAACGTACTTCGTATATTTATCTTAAATGCCGTCGAAGACGTAAGTAGCTGTCTTTGGTTGCACGCCTTTACCCCGTCAATGGTCAGATAACGATACTTGTATATGTATAGATTGTTTTTTACCATTTCAAAAAGGTTTCTACGTACGAAATTGTTGGGCTTTTTTGGTCAATATTTAGTGCATCATGCTGCTTTGATTTCTGCGAACTAAACCGATGATTATCAATGTGTCATTGAAGACTCGTCATAAGTATCAGTGAGTCTATCATTTATATTTCAAAGAATTTATTATTTTAGTCTATTTTCATTATTAACGTGACTTAATAGTACTGAATTGGAATGTCTTCCACGAGACGTAACATCAGTACATTGGTTTGTTTTACGTTATATCTTTTTCAAAGTCTTAGTGATTATACAGTATATGATCTAAGATATCATGCCTGATTTATTCACAATCGGCCAACCGAGAAGACGCTAAGATCTTCCGGATTGCAAAGAATATATTATAAGTCATGGGACGAAGAAACTGACCTCGTTATAAGACGGGAATGATGAGTTAAGATCTGATGTGGACTGTAAAACGTGTTACTTATAGGTTTTTGTACAAATATGCGCACCCACACACCCAACACGCATACAGTCACACACACACACATACATACGCACACACACACATGCACATATACATACACACACACACACACACACACACACACACACACACACACACAAACAAACACACATGCGTGCATCTATAACATTTAGTATATTTACGACTATTGAAGTTAAAAGCATTGTAAACAAAATAGAAGAGACTTATGATTATAAGATCTAAGCCATCTAAAAAAAGCTATATGTCTTGATCATAGGATATTTTTATCAAAAGCTCACGTTACACATTCGTCCCTCATTGAAATGTCCATTAATAGTTTATGCATGTTTATAAAGCACTGACGTGTAAAGGTTGATCCACACTGTCAACTCGGCGTTGTCAAAATCTACTCTGACACATACTTAGTTGATGGCATTGACTAATGTTTTTGTCAAACTTTCTATTTGGCAAACTACTTTGATGGAATAGAGCATCTTCCTATAGTGTGTCGCGAGTTTGACAAACTGTCCTTGCATTCAACCAATCAGCGTCTTCATCTGTGAGTTTGACAACTCTGATCATTAATTCCCTGCTGAAAATACTCAATGTGTCAAACACTATGATGTGGACATTCAGTTTGTCAAACTAGATGTTTGTCAAAGTCGTGTTTGAGAAATAAAATTCGATAACAACTTGACAGTGTTCAAATTGTAAAACCTACACACGAAATATGAGTAATTTCCTAGCGTTGTTCTCCTGTGATGGAGCAGCTAAATATTATTACAATTCATGTCTTACAACTGGATACAATTATGACTTGAACAGTTGAAAGTATTACAATTGAAGGCAATTTGTATTACAATTCAACCTTCATTGGTACTGTAATTCATGGTTTTGTTATAATTCCAGTCAGAAATTAACAAATTGGTAGACTATTACAATTCTACGGTCGAGTTATAGTCATGTGGATTTGTTTTAACCTCCGTATTAATGTATGATAGCACTGAGAGAAGGAAATGGCATTTAGTATATCAATTCCAGTGTAACTAAACACAATGTTAACTTTAACATTGTTTGATTATGATAGTCCACGTATCGAATGCATTCAGTTCAATTACCCTAACGGAGAATCAATTTGAGATGCTATAGATTTAGAGAATGAAAACAAATTGCTGTTTATCTTCATGTCGCCATCTATTCATCTAACTAATTTTGTTTCGGTGTTCGTCATGCATACTAATGCCAAATTGTCCTAGCTCCAGTTTGCCGACGTCATCCATGTTGCCAGTGTCCTCCAGGTTGCCAGTGTCCTCTACGTTGCCATTGTTGCCAGTGTCCTCCAGGTTGCCAGTGTCCAATCGGTTGTCATTGTTGCCAGTGTCCTCCAGGTTGCCAGTGTCCTCCAGGTTAGCTGTGTCCTCTCGATTGCCAGTTTGCCAACGTCCCACAGGTTCCCAGTGCTCTCGAGTCTAGGCCAATATCCAGCTTATCCAGAGCCTACAGCCACAAAATCAGTTCATTAATTAGTATTTAGTCCCGGGCATCCTGTTATCTACCGGCCTTAAGGGAATATGCTATATTTAAGTATCCGAAGAAAACCTCACGCTCATTTTCCTGATGACTTTGGACATTACACGTAAGTATTTGCTTAGATGCTGTAATTATATATTAGCTTCAATTGCATTTCGTAACACAACGTTGTATGTGTGCTTACTTGAAAGTAATATATGTGTACGTACCTGGTATCAGTTTACTGCCATGTTGCACCTTTGTATATTCCGATTCAGATTCACTTTCGGAAAACCTCTAAATGGTACATGGTAAAACAGGAATAACTATACAATAATTAAGTGCGGATTTACCTCAAACTTTAAGTGATATTGCTTGATTGTCAATGATGTAGAGAACATCCACAAAATCTGGCATCCACAAATTCTACGTATGTATTGTGATGTAGGCTAACTGTACAAGTATATATGCTTCCATAAACATTGCCGATACAGAAGGGTACGACTTTATTCCATACATTTCATATAATTCTTCACGAAAGTAAGTATCACGACATGTCTGCAGAACCGTGCCAGCCACACCGGAAGTCCCGTGTAGACATGAATGTGGGCATGCTAGATGGCCATCAGTGATGTTGACAATCCACGTCCCAATGTTTAACATGTGACAGGATCATAAATTCGGCTCCTTCTGTACAAACTTCCGTTCTATGCATTTAACTGAATGGTTCCCTGCAGACGCTTGACAGCAAATTGATTATGATATAGATTAAATGTCGGAGCAGAGTAGTTAATCATTGATTGGGAAATACCACAGCAACATGTTTACTTTGAACAGAGTGAAAGAAGCCCATTTGCAGATTTAATGTAAGCTCTACAAAGTAGTCTGATATTTGGACATGCGAATTGATAATGAAGAACCGAAATAGGAGTCTGGCTTTTTAAACCAAGGTTAGGCGAACGTTGGTTGTGTATGTCGACACATTTAGTCGTGTATGTCGACACATTAGTCGTGTATGTCGACAGATTATCTCTATATGTCGACACATTAGATATGTATGTCGATACTTAAGTTCTATAGGTTTTGTATTTAGACATCCTTGTTCTGTTTGTCGATATCACTCCTAAATGGGTATGTCGATGCATTCATTTCTATATGTCAACACTTTAGTTATCTTTTTTGATAGACACTTCGATTATTTTAAATATTGAATACTAAGGGTCAAATATGTTAACGGCTTGCAACGTAATCCACGTGCATAATGTAGAGTTATTTAAGTATTTAACCTATTAACTTAACATACAATTAGATTTTAGATGGTCCGATTTTATAATGATTAATTCATACCGCTATTGCCTAAACAGAACAGATCAGAACGTTTATTTGCTCTGGTCGAGATGCTGGGCATACGAGGTCTGTTTTATGTATATCTTATATGGAAATGTTTTATTTCTCCTACGTATAAGTCAAGTCAGAATCAGTGAGGCTAATGCAACAGCTTGATAACTTAACTATACGTTCGGTAGCGGTTTAACATGTTGGAATGCACGGAGCACTTTATTGTTCCTCATTTATCCGATATACGCCTTATCAAAGAAACCATAGTTAGGTCTTTGAATACATTTATGCGCCTGGGGAATCTCTTCTGTAGATCCACGCACCTGTAATGCCACGTCAAACATGTGGAAAGCAACTTGAAGGAAGGAATTAACTTACCTCGGAACATTCTGCAAAATGAAAGAAAATACTAGCTATGTTTGGCGTGAACGTTGTGCTAAAATCATCGTGCGTATATTCGTGCAAGTCTTGTATTCACATACTAGTATTATATTGCTCTTTATAACTATTGGAACTGGATAGGTTTTTCTTTCATGTGTTGTATCTTCTGTGCATTAAACCTTTAATGTTATCCGAGAAGGTGGTAGCGCAGTGGTAGAAGGAGCCAACTAGTTTTTAAAATACAAGATATAATAAAATAATGACGCTTTTGAAAACCAGTGATGCATGCGGAAAATATAGCTTGTTGCATAAATATACGTGTGTAGACAAATAAAATGTGCATGATTTCAGGTAAAATACGGTTTACCATGACATATGTCCAAAACCATGATGGTGTGCCTTTAACCATTACATAACCAAACAGAAAATCATATGTAAGCTGCCGAAAGTCAGATACTCGTGAACTATAAACAGGTATGTGTCTTATACAACAGCCATAAATCCACTGATCTTCCAAACCCAAATTGAACCTATGCCGTCCGATAGTTCAATTTGGTTCAGAACATATTCAATATATGACTTTAAGTAGCAATATATGACAAGAGGCGCATGCTGGATCATGTAGTTATTCCGAAATAAGTCCTGTCAATACGTATGGATCAACTGGGAACAATGCTCATTTCCAGCTTAGTGCTATAGTGCTGTATAAGCACTCGAGGTAAGACATCGGATCTAGAATCCATTTGCTGTGTGGGGCAATGTGAAGGTAATGTCGCTAGCAGGACATTTGGCAATTGCTTTGGGACACAAGGTAAATAAGGTCTGTATGCATGCACACATTAATACCGACTAGGGAATGACTGAATGTGATTATTTTCGGTACACCGTTTAAGGTGCGGTTTCATGAAGCGCTATTACCCATTAAGAGAGCATAGCGCATGATCAGCGAACAAGAAATACGACGGCGCTATGGACTCCTAGTGGATACGAGAGCTTCATGAAACGATACCCTTGTGTTTTCTTCCTCAGCTTGGGATGGAGTTAGAAGCTTCACATTTGATTACCCATATCGGTAACTCCTGAAATAAGTTGATATGCATACTACATGATGTATTTATCAATTCTGGCAAAGCTTTCACATTCTGCGGCAATGATAAACTAAGTGCAAGTGGTTTTATGTTGGTGTTCTTCATATCCTAACATCGGTTTAAGCATGAAGTATCCAAATGTTATTCCTGACACAGTCGGCGTGTATGCCCTTGGGGACGAATCGTGACAGTTTCTGAGAACGGCATCGAAACTGTATTGATTCCCGTAAGGTAGGCTATCTTTCCTTCCCCATGTTCTTAATGATAAGTAAATACCCATAAGATGTTGATACTTGTTCAGTAGCGGTATACTTGGCAGGAAACCAGCATGTGACACGGTGTACACGTGCCACCGGTACCGCATGGTGAACGCTACGGAGGAACATTGAAATGTTGCATTGCACAGACCTAGGTGGTGTTCCATTGACAGTCTTGGACGCACATTCTGGACAGGCGGTTTCCCCTTTCTAGCTG
>JAUTBZ010168249.1:0-10508 GCA_032361785.1 Lepetodrilus galriftensis | reverse complement strand
ATCTTACAGCGGTAAAACGATATCTGGAGGTACAATAGCGATTATGTGTATGCTAAGAGCATGTACTTTGCATTTTTTTACTCCAATTCTGTCCAAAACGACAACTTAATTTGTGTCAGACTGTGATATTATGCCTTTAATAACTAAAAATCAACCAAGTTAAATATTACACTGCTTGAGAACTTTTACAACAATCTATTGTCACTGGATTCTAAAATTCCCGTCACAAGGATTCACACATACATGATTCTATTTAAATCCATCTGTTTTCCCAGAGCTGCGAGAGTTATCTTCCCCGAGCGTGAGCCTGAAGAAGTTGTACCAGGAGTCGATATCCACCGAGCCCGTCCTCATCATGATATCCCCCGGGGCCGACCCGTCGCAGGAGCTACAGGACATGGCGGGCGAGCTTGTCGGCATCCACAAATACCACCAGGTCAGTCACCAGTCACCATGATATCACCATGAAAATATCGCTATGATGTACCAATATGGCAATTTTCGGCAGAAATCCATTCTGATGTGTAGGGTGTATTTTATTCCTGAATGGCAATGGTTTGACTGTGACCTTGTATTTCAGGTCGCCATGGGTCAAGGTCAGGCCGACATTGCGATGCAGCTGCTCCACGAGTGCGCGACTAATGGCGAGTGGCTGTGTCTGAAGAATCTCCATCTGGTCACAGCCTGGCTGCCGCACCTGGAGAAGGTGAGTGTAAACTACTTTCCTAACCACTCATTATAGAGGCTACTTTCCTAACTGCACTTTATAGTGGATCTTTAATATGTGACGACCGCTTTCCTACCCACACACTACAGTGGATCATTAATATTTGGAGACTAATTTTCTAACAACTCATTATAGTGGATCTTTAGTATGTGAATACTACTTTCCTACCCACATGGTATATAGTGGGTAGATACTATGCAGAGGATTTTAACCAGATACAATAATGCGACTGAGAGAATGATTCTGCTTTGAGTAAAATTTACAGATGATTGTTGATTATTTTTGCTTAACATTACTCCAGGAATCTGTCAGACGTGCATGATGATTAACCCTCTCCTGCTGAAATAGGCTCATTAGGACATCTGCAGTTGCCTCCAGATTGGAGAGGATTATAGAACATTATCGGTGCATGTGAAGGCTTCAACAGAAAGCTACTCTCTTCAAGGAAGTCGTATCATGTGATCGCTGTTTGTTTAGGAGCTGAACTCGCTGAAGCCTCATGCAGACTTCCGACTGTGGGTGACCGCCGAGGTGCACCCGTCCTTCCCCACCATCCTGCTGCAGTCCAGTCTCAAGGTCACGTACGAGGTGAGGTCATCCTGCCATCCGCAGACACATCTCCATAATGTATCTACCCTGATATCCACAAATATTTCGCCCTCAATTATCTAAAGAGAAAAGGTATCCCTCTTGTAATATGGATTTCTGTTTCGATTATTACGTTGTTTTTCTCATTCACTAGGCGCCACCTGGTGTGAAGAGAAACCTGATGCGAACATATGAGTCGTGGTCGCCAGATTTCGTCAGCCGAGGCGGGAATGTGATGAGATCTCAGGCCATGTTTGCCCTGGCCTGGTTCCACGCCATCGTACAGGAGAGACGCATGTACATACCACAGGTAGAATAGCAACACAGACTTGAATATCTCATAATAATATATTGATAGATGGATATTCACCCCTACCACAGGTAGAGTAATAGCCCAGGCCTATCCTTAACCCTCTCCCTGCTGGAGGTGAGTTAACTTGCCCGATCACATGCAGAAATATAACACTTTTATTTTATTCAGCAGGGAGAATGTTAAATATATCTTATGATGTGATGTGATGTTTTCCCTGATGATCTGATATTTATATGATGTGTTAGATCTGATACTGATCTGCTGTTAATCTGATAATGCTGATATGGGATTAATCTGACACTGGTCTGATGTTGATCTGACATTAATTTGACTCCGGTCTGATTCTAAGTTGATGTTGACCTGACACTGGTCTGATGTTGATCTGACAATAATCTGACACTGGTCTGATTCTAAGTTGATGTTGACCTGACACTGGTCTGATGTTGATCTGACATTAATCTGACACTGGTCTGATTCTAAGTTGATGTTGACCTGACAGTGGTCTGATGTTGATCTGACATTAATTTGACTCTGGTCTGATTCTATGTTGATGTTGACCTGACAGTGGTCTGATGTTGATCTGACATTAATTTGACTCTGGTCTGATTCTAAGTTGATGTTGACCTGACGGTGGTCTGATGTTTCATTGCAGGGGTGGACCAAGTTCTACGAGTTCTCACTGTCAGACCTGAGAGCTGGTGCTGACATCATAGACAGACTGTGTCAGACAGGAGGTGTGTGTTCCTGTCCACCAGTGATCTGAATGAATGAAAATAACATAATTTTGTATTTGTTTTAATTACATAGATGATAAATAAATGTAGATTTTTTATTTTATTTTTTTAAATACATCATCAATGTCTATAATATTCCAGCAAGAAAGCTATAAAAAAACATGTTTCAATATTCCTAAACTGTTCTGCCAATTTTCAGGTCAAGATATCAACTACCTGTTCATCCACGGCCTGTTTGAGTACGCCATCTACGGAGGCAGGGTAGACAACCCCTTCGACATCCGCGTGATGGTGTCGTACCTCAACCAGTTCTTCAACGTCAACGTGCTCTCACCACAGGGACGCAACAAGCGTCTGGGTCCACTGAAACTGCCCAACTCCACCAACTATAGGGTGAGATATTTGACTTAACCCTGCTCACAGGCCCAGTAACCACTTTGTGAATGCATGATAATGGAAAGCACATACACTGCTGGCTAACTCGGGCCTCTGAGGCCCGGCGAGACTTGTTTCCTAGAGTCATATTAAAATGACCGATCTCATCATGTCTCTCGACTGTACAGCGTGTTCTATGATACTTAGCTGGTAATGTTGATTTATACCGGGCGTAAGAATGAGTCGACATAGTAATAGATTCAGCGACAGGAAAGGCAACTCGCGATCGGCCACAAGGTCAATCGTTGAAACAGTCATGTAACCGCCATTCAAAGCCGTTGATCTTTTGTCGCGTTTTTTTGCATTTGGGTGGCATTGTGTTTGGATAGCACATCACTAATTACATTTAATTACATTTTAATTGCATTAAATCGACGTTTTGTCACACGTACCATAGTTTCAGTATTTGTTATATCTACGCGGTGTCGCTTGGGTAGTGCAAATTGTTTAGACAACCGTCTACTAGCCAGCTTAATCTTTCGTGTTAAAACAACATAGAAATTATTATCTTATTGCACACAAGTTCCTAATTAATTATCTGTGAATTGCGCCTATCTAACAGTAACCTGGATGTTGGTTTGAGATAGCCAAGATGAATGGGTGCACTGAAAGAGACTTTTTCGTTTCTACTTCCTACTTCCGGTTTACGAGTAGAAATCTCATGTAGGAAATAAAAGTTGCAGAGAAAACCCTGAGCGCATACTACAGAATAGGCCCACTTAACTCATCTACTGCAAAAGGGGGATTGGGCTAATAGCCCAGTATGAGCCTATGACCCTCGATATATATGGTATATTCATCATGGCTATTGCGTACGGGCCTCACAGGCCCGAGTTAGCCGGTAGTGGGGGTAGTGGTAAGTAAGCCGGAGCAGGGTTAAGTAATAATGGCCAGTGTTTCGAGTATGGAGACACGCATGTGTATCTCATGTGAAGAGATACAGTATCAGGTACATAATGCATGCGTTCATGTTGCATCGCACCTGTGGATCCATCTCATATAGTCTCTTAGTGGAAAGGATACCATAATAATGGATGTTCCCGTCAGTTTACGGGTTACTGGGTATGTGTTGGTTTCCAGGCTTCAGTCAGGGGGTTGGATACACTGGCCAGCTTTGCTAAAGAACTCCTGGGAAACAAGGTGGACAAGTTCTACGTGGCTGGAGCTTCCAAGGTAATACGAAGAATAATCCTTCTCAAAGACGTTGAAGGCAATGGTGATATTTTATTACATTGTTGAGGGGAGGACATCTTGCAATAAACATAAAGTTTGAATGCCTAAAACTGCTTTCAGCGTCTTTGATGCAGATGCTGTTTAATTGGACAAATACGGGGCAATTTATTACTTTCTATTTTAATATATGGAGCAATATTCTGATGATCACCGAAACTATTAACAGTTAGAACCTCATCGTCCTAATAACTGTCGTGTTCGATATAATATATTGTCTTTGTTATATGTTCATGATATTTAAAATAACTAATTGGTGAATCTAACGAGTAGTTTGGCCACATACATGTTCTCCAGTTCAAGTGAAATGTCTATATTGAACTAATGTTATATATGTTTCCGTCTGCATCAATAGCGAGGCTGGACAACCTGGTTGACTGCGGCAGTGGATTCAAGGGTCAAGGCCATAACACCGATAGTGATGGACCTACTTAACATGGTGAAGGTATGGACCTCCTAGTGATGATCAGTGATTGACTTACCTGTGGTGACAAGTCACCGATCTACTTCAAACTTTTGGAGTCACTTTGTGCCAATTTATAGTCTCTTCCGCCTGATGTAATGGACCCGAATTTTATTCTACTGAACTATCTCAGCGATACGACATTCGTAGCTCCCTTGTGTTATATAGCAGTGTATATACATGTCTAATACTCACTTGCTATTGGTAGTACATCAGTCGTATGCACTATGATACGAGCAGACTCATTAGAACTCTATAGTGGACGAGATCTGAAGCATGGCTAGTTTTTCATCTATAAAATTACTGTTATGATAATAAGTTATATATTATGAATTGTTCAAACTGTCAACATTTGTAAGAATTAACGTTGACCTTCACCTAAGCATATTATTATGTTTTCCATTTCCGGCGGGCCTCGTTTCAGAATCTGCATCACCACTACCGTGCTTATGACGGATGGACATTTGCATTCGAAGACTATTACGAACTTAATTTTACCAGTAACATTGACAACCCTAATACCCAGAAGTTGGCTGACATCATAGACCCTATTTGTAAGTCACGTCGATATGTTACCCGTATTGCTCGCTTATTATGATGAAAATAATAATGATGATAAAAATAATAGTACCGGGTATAAATAAATTGTTAATTAAATTATGCTATCATTATTATTATTAATATTGTTGTTACTACTACTACTACTACTACTACTACTACTACTACTACTACTACTGGTAATATTATTATTATTATTATTATTTTAACCACCAGCTAGGCATGTCCACAGTCAGGTGGAGATAAATGCAGTGGGTAAGTAACAGATACAGCTCTGGGATCAAAATGCCAGTTTGTAAGTCGGCTGTGTCTGTGGCCAGATCTCAGGATTAATCCCTGGACACAGATAGCCCAAGTCCCCACACTGCTACATAACAATGCCTCACTACCCACTCGGCCACATACGGTAACAATGATATCCAGGTGTGGGTACTGTCTGGCTAGGCTTGGAAGAACGGTTGGTAGCACATGATGACATGTAACAGTGCACAGCTTGTAATAGTACCAGCACCTGGTCTGGATTGTTTGCATTTATGCTCAGAGCTATTTGAAAAAGTCAATTTGTCAAAAAAGTCACTGTTATAAAAACACATAAAATTCACAAAGATTTTTAAATGTTCAACATATCTAAAAAATATTAGTTGCTAACAATAATAAATAATAATTAAACATTATCATTCATATCAATATATCTATTTTTAAGTCTAATTCATATCAAGTACTTTTAACATTCTCTCTGCTAGATTAATCGTATTATGTAACAATGATAATAGTAATAATAATAATAATAATAATAATAATATAATTATATCTATTTGAATAGTGTGTTATTATGCACTGTTATATTATATAGCATATAACATATGGCATTTCCTTTATCTTGAGGAGGTTTTTAGGGTATTGGAGTATGTTGTAAGTGGGCTACAAAGCACTTTTATAGTTAATAATACACACAAGTGAATTGCAAGCTCAGCTAGAACTCATTGCGTGATTGATGGACTAGTAATGAACAGCAAAACAGCTTGATTACAATGAAATCAATATGGTATTAACAAGCCTAATGGAACAAATAATTATGGATAATGGTAAACTTCCAATACCATACATAAATCCATACCGTAAACAAATCAGGTGATGATTAGAGGCGGAAAAAAAAATCAAAATGGTTTCTTAAAAATACATTTTCACATGCCATAAACATGATTAACACATTAAACATCAGACATTTTGTTTTGCAACATAAAAATGTATGAACCCAATATAACAAACCTATGAAATTCAGCATGAAATATAATCATGCCACAACTTATTAATGCTACCCTTTACAGATATAGCTGTTTAGCAAAATTGTAAGTTTATTATATAAGCATATTTATCGTCTATTTTGTCACGATGATGGCCATTAGTCCACAAAGTTATGAAAATAATGTTGTGTAAAAAAAAAATCTGGAAAGAAATCCAGGCAGTAAGTTACTCAGGTGTTTTGTCCACAAAACTACATTAAAGAAAGTAAAGCCAATAACATATTCTATGTCTGGTTCATAATGCCCCCATTACTCTGTCTATGGACGGCCTGGGAATGCTTTATGAATGCTTTATGAATGGGGAAGTTTGCTGCATATACCGCCCGTACATTGTCTGATAATCTCAGCCAGTGCTGCCCTGTTAACTACCAAGACAATAGTTAGCATAGCCACAATACAAACACCTCCAATAATAGCAGAAAAACACAATCCACTAATTAACTCAGTTGCTAGGCTTGTCTGTTTAGCGAGAGAGAGGGAGAAAAAAATAATACGTACTGATAAATTATGTATTATAATTTATACTATCCTAATCATGAGGAAATATGTGAATGTCTGTGAAAATTGTTTTGACAGAATGCGAGTGTGAGTGGATTAAATGGCAGTTGCACGAGCAGCGAGTCGCGACAGGTAAAACACAATGCAGCTATACACCTGCCTGTGTGGACGGTCAATGGCGAGGGGGTGGCGTTACACTATGATCCAGGTAATCTGGCGAGCGAGGAAGTGTGGCGATCAAGAGAGCGGGTATTAGAATAATCTAACACTTGGCTGTAAGGCTGGTCAATACCTTATGTTTGATGTTGTCGTTATGGGTGGACAAATATAGCCAGGGCCATGTCACAGCCTCCAGATTTCTGCATGCTGGGGATGTCAAATCGGGAGAATTATTTTTTTAATCTGCAGCAAGGAAAAGAGTAAACATTGGAAGTGAGGTAAATACTGAATGACAGTCCCGAGCTGACTAGACTATGAGACTTGGATCGAAGCCATTTCTGATCTGGGGTTATATTGACCTCACCCATAGCAGCATGCACGGGATCTTATGTGGATTGGATACATGTGAGTGATATTAACACTAGACCAGAGTTGTTTGGGACACGAGACATGGAAGAAGGAGAGGATAACCCACAATTCCCTCCTCCAGGAAACCAGGATGGAAATGGGGACCAGAAGGTAACGGCCGACAGCAAGTTTCAATCAGCATCGAAAACCAGCACTCCTCGAACTCAGTCACCAGAAGGATCCGTTGAAACTGATGACACCAATCCTGACACCCTATTGGCTGGGGATCAAGCCGAGGAGCCAATCAGTGAAGGAGGTGAAATTCGAACTCCTGATCAACTGCTCATGCACTCGCCCCCACCACCTGAAATAACGGTGTCAGTGGCACCTGATGACAAAGGTCAAGGTCAGGAGAATCTCTTTGAAGATGAAGATCAAGAGGAAATAGAGGAGGAAATTGAGGAAGAAATTGAGGAAGAAATTGAAGAGGATTTGAAGGAATATGATGAAGTCAAGAACGTCACAGTGGTTGAGGATATGGTAGAACCAATGGATGATGGCATTATTCGATCAATAGAAGAACATGAAAGACGATCTGAACATACTGAATCTGAAGAAGAACACATCGGCAGTGTCAGTGATGAAGAACAGAACATTGCTGATGAATCCACCCAGAGCTTTGAAGATGAAGAACGCTCAGGAAGCACTCAGTACCTAGAGTTCTCTCCCCATATTCCAAGTCTGTCAAAGAAAATAGTCTCTGATTCGTCCTTTGGAGAAACTGACGAACTTCTCCTTGGTTATAAAGATGACGGGTCATCGTCAGTCGTGAGTGACATTTTCACGGATGTGAGCATCACAGCCACTAGCACTGGCCCAAATCCAATTCCAAAATCAACATCAGTCCTCAGGAACTCTGTACCATCTTACAAAGTTTCGACTTTTCCTAAAAAACAATATGTTTCAATTGTTCGACCTTCGACCTCAAAGCATGGTGCGACCTTCATGACCAGCAACCCTTTAACAGGTGTACATGAAACGACGACACCGGTTGGCTACTACCTGGACAACTATGAAACAGAGGTAGGTCAATGCTGATTGGACATCAATGTCAATAATGTCCGACGTCTGCTCAATAGATGGCGCTCTGGTGTTGCTCACTCTCTCCAGCTCTATAAACTAATTTAACATCACCACTTATATTATGTTTATAAAATTAACCGATATAGAAAAAACTAAATTTTCATTACCGTAATACATTTTATCAATGGGGGAATACCAACATTTAGAAAATTATATATGGGAATAGTTTCTAGTTTTGCTTTAAGCTTACCAGTAAGAGTATGATGGAAAGGAACACTGATCACAGGCGCTTGTCACAAATATTGGTTTCAGAATACTAGTCTTCTGAAACAAATATTTGTGACAAGCCCATGTGCACTGATGTCTTATTATACGTCAATATTTCATATTCCTGTTCCATCAACAATGCCAAATGTCACATTACAGTTACAATCATACAGATTTTCATCCATCTGCCAGCCAGCCAGAGGTAAATATAACAGGGAGAAGCTTAACCCTCTCCATGCTGAAGGCAACCAGAGATGCCAGTGCTTGTGCCTAATCCAGCAGGGAGAGGGTTAAATATTGAGATTAGCTGAAAATTTGACTTAGAAAAATATGATATGTTAGACAGATGAAATGTTATATTATTCCAACGAACACAGTCGCTGTATTCTGCCTCCTTTGCATGCAGAAAACACTGCACATAGTTCTCATAAACCATCAGATCTGCATGCAGACAGCACAATAACAATTTGGGCCATGACTTGGTCAATATCGTCCTTAATCTCTCCTCTGGGACCCTATGATGCTGTGACGACATATGTCACCTTGAATCACCCGTGAATGACGACTGCTGATCAATGTTTCCATTAATAGAGGTAGAAATAAGACCACAATCACTGCACAAACTCGATCAACAAAAACCAAAGTTGTGGTATTATGAAGACTAATCCTGTAGCAGGATACTGGAGTTAGAGCAAAGAACAGATGCTGCAGCAGTGAAGAAAAGGATAAGATGACGTAGAACAGTGATAAAGGTGGGGGTGGGGGTGATAGGTTGGTATTTGGGTTCAGGTTAGGTCTAGGGCAGTCCAACAGGGTTAGGTTTGTGGGTACCATATATCCTTGCTTGGGTCTAGGGTTGGATCATAGGATGGGTCCAGTGTTGATAAGATGATGCACATGCAACCATTTTGGAATGCAATTAGCTGAACAGCATGAGCCTAGCTAATACCATTGTATAGCACTCTTGAGCAAAGAGCTTATATCCACATTGCTCCAGTCCACCCAGCTGTGAATGGGTACCCGGTAGGATGATATGGAATTGTGAATATTAACCTCCCAGGGCCTGAAATGGCTAAGGCAGTATACTCCCTAGGGTGTTGAGGCATAATGAGTGCACACATATATTGACATACCTATATTAGGTGGTAGTAATGATACAATGGTATTTGTTTGACACTGATACAGTGGTATTTTCAGAAGTCACTAGGAAAATTATGTGAATGATGGGGAACAAAGATCAGGCAAATTAACATTAATCGCAAACTATTTGAAACATTGAAATACTATCATATGTACGGTAAACCATCATAACTATCTGGAGAGACAACATTTTGTCCATTATTTGAAAATATTTGAAAGATTTGAATATTATGAAGAAAATGTCAGAAATTAACATATACATGTACTACACCATATTTCCATAATCAGTATAAACATGAATGCATACATAAAAGTGAACACACACCACATAAGAAAGACAATACATTCTGGTTGAGCTATGCAGTAGAACAATGACTTCTGGAGATTTATTGGCTGCTCGACCCTAGGGTTGTTTGTGTCTGGGAGTTTCCCACACTTGACCTCAGTAGCAGCCCAGGTACTCGCCACAGGTACTCATGCCCGGTACTCATGCGGCAACACCTCAGACTTTTAATTACTGGATAAAGACACGTAACATACACTCTCCTTCCACTGAGTTAGGAAACTATCACAAAATGTGAATCAGTATACTGTAAATCATAAAATTTTAACGAGCATAAAACTTTAACGAATTTAACGAGTTGCTCTTAGACGTTAAAAT
>JAUTBZ010168238.1:0-10508 GCA_032361785.1 Lepetodrilus galriftensis | reverse complement strand
AAACAAAGATATTCCTCGCATGACGCCATCTTGAAATCCTAGTACTCCCGGCAAAACCGGGAGCACGCGGAGCGGATCAATTCGTGACGTCACCACACGCTCCGACAACGATCCGCAGTGTTCTATTTAGAAATCCTCGTGCCCCGCGTACCCCGACAACAAGAACAGCGATAATTGAAAACGCTCTAAGAGGCTAAGACAGGGTTGTTTATGCATAGAAGGAACTGTGTAGAGGTGGATTCCAAAGTAGCTGCTGCAGAACTACCCATACTAGGCCCCCAATTCCTCGAATTTAGTTTGAGATTTCTCCCATTGACTCAGTACTGTAATGAGTAAAATCTCAAATGCAGCTGAGATTTTACTCAATTTACAGCACTGAATCAGTGGGAGAAATCTCAGCTGAGTAAAATCTCAAAATTACGATTGTTTCGAGAAATCGTGGCCTGCTCTCAAGATAATATACTCATCAACATTAATTAAGGGCTGGCAGATATTTCATGGGGAAGTGTGCAACTAAATTTGAGGCTTGAGAAATCTGGCCACAGGGTTACGAAATATTTGTGAATACAATTTAATACTCAATTCAATTTTTCTTCACAAATTTCATTATATAATTGTAAAATTTCATTATAACGTTGTCATACTGGTTAAAATATTTTAGACTTTTTTTTAAATCTTTTTTTTTTATAAAATTGAGTTGATCATGAAATCATACAAATTGTTTTGTAACCTCCAAGGTCTGGTGCCATTCTTATTCAAATCATCTGCACATTTTTTAAGAGTACCTGGAGCATGTAGATTTTTGGAAATTAAAACACAGGCAATGTAAAGCTAAATTACTATGTCAAAAAATGCTATTGGCCCTTTGGAAATTCTTCATTTTTAAAATAACATAAAGCTAAATTTATATGTCAAAAATAGGACTACTGGCCCTTAATTAATTTTGATGAGTATATATTGACGGTGGGGAAATCTCCAATGGAATGATTAGCCTGGTTCTGATATGAGCGTGACAGGCAGAGTATTACGTTCAGTAAATATATACAAGCTACATTCTATACAGAGTCTAGCCAACTAATGGACAATAACGGACAATAACGGAGAAATTGTACGGAGGTGGATAACATTGGTGTATTCAATCTGAGGCAATCACAACAATCTCAAAATCCTAGTTCTCTTTCTTGCCAACAGAACACCAGGAATGTTAAGAAATTATTCAACATTACATAATGTTCTGTTTAATTTTCTGTATGGAATTATTTACAATTTGTACAAGCAATAAGCTAGGGCAAATATAAATTATTTCATGAAGGAAATCAGGGTGATATTATACCCGAACATTGTGTAATATCGTATTTATTGCCCCAGATGTTTATTATTTTTAAAGTCCTGACTGTCGATAGGTTTGATAGTGCAAGGAGGCAACAGAGCCGTAAGGTCACCCAACAACCAATCAAATTGCAACAAGAGTGTCATAAGGCCAGCCAACAGCCAATTGAATTGCAGCAGGTGGTCAAAGGTCAGCCAATGGAATTGCACCAACAGTGTCACAAGGTCAGCCAACAGAATTGCAGTGAAAATACCATAAGATCGACCAACAGCCAATTAGCAATGCAGCGACAGTTGACCAACTGTTATGCCACACACTGGGCAAGTTACGATATGTTACGTCACATGGTTTGATACGACACACTGAGGCAATAATAACGATGATGGTAATAATAATAATAATAATAATAATAATAATAATAATAATAATAATGATTATGGACACTACAACAAATCTGAAATCTTGACCAACATCAACTCTGCCAATGGTGATGCTGAAGTGATGCCATTGCACGAATCATTTACATCAACAAAAGCACCATTGTCAAATATTGGGGCTGATTGATTATCTACTACATTTGATATTGTACAGGCCCCTTGTTCTGCAGAGCGGTCGTTACAAGAGTCGGAACTCCAGACACAAATAGAGGACTTAGGACTGTCGTAGCACTAGGCACGTTCTGTGGAACCAAGACATGCACGGTCAGGGTTTGCATACCGCACAGTACTATATCTGTACCAGTAGACAGATACCTACCCTCTAACACTCCTATCTGGCCCCGAGACTATGAAACATCTTTTAGTATGATTTCTAGCGTAAGTCAAAAAGTTTTGTTCACAGATACCAATATTAAATTTGAGCTTGAGCATACTCAAAAACGTTTCATAATCTCGGGGCCAGACCAACGGTTACCCGTCTAACACAGAACGAAACAAACACATGTACATGTCAGATTTGATTAACGAAACCATCAACAAAGTCAAAGAAAAATATTCATAAATTTCATTAATGAGGAAAGTATCACAATGTTTGTATCTATCTATCTACATGTCGACAGATATCGACCCTGGGTTCGGAGAAGAAAAACAATTACGTTTATTCCTACATTGTGACCGTGCGACTATGTGACCTCACTAGATTGGGATATTGCACATCGAATCTGACACTGCCCTTCACCAATGCTCCAATAGCCTTAAATACATTGTCATGTGTCTATCTACACAGTTGGTAATATGCTTGTGAGGATGTAGCTAGTTATATTGCAGGAAGTAGATAGTTTCACTGTAAATATTCTCTGGCACATTCAAAACATTACACGATTCTAGGGTTAAATATGAAGTAAGATAAGCGAGCAAGAGAGAGAGAGAAAAATACGTAAATTTCTCTAACAGGTTTGTTCGGTTTTTTTAAAGTTGGAAGAGATTGTTCGAGCCAGTAATCAACTTTGGGTTTTCAGCCTTATAGATGCAGCCACAGCAGCAACAGCAACATCTTGTCACCTGCATATTACCAATCACAGCAACATTGTCATAGTGTCACACCATATTTGCATACCCGATCATGCACGCCAGCAAGAGGGAGAGAAAGGTTTTCGATGTACACAATGTTAAATTGGTTACATAGCATACATGGCATGCAGTAGTGTATTTTGAATATTTTGGCATTGAGATGCCTGTTAACATATTTTTTAAATTACGATATACAGATTGACTGAGGTAGCCATTCCTAAAACGCATCTTTGTGCAAGTTGCGAGGAAATTCTAGCAGGTTTTATTTTAGAATGTCAGTGCAAGGAAAGCCATAGCGATAATAAGCTGAAACATTTGCAAGAGCAATGATGTCAGTTTGCTGCGAGATATGAACATCAAATAAATATATATTATATATATACAATTGTTCATCGAGATCACATCATGCCATGCAAAGTAATGCTTGAAGTGTGTGTCAACAGTTCACACCACTACTGGGAATAACTCTACATTTCTAATTAACCCTCTCCTTGCTGGATTAGGCACAGACTCTGCTCTTTATAGCATCTCCAGTTGCCTGCAGCATGGAGAGGGTTAATTGTCATCGTACATCGAAACTAGGGCTAAGACTAGTACTACGTCTGTGCTGCAAAGAGCATACAGCCAAACTACTGGGAGCGCCGTCCCATGTTAAAGTACATAGAGTATATGCATTGCTACAAGTGTATGCAAATATGGTTGTAGTCCACTAATCGGAAGGGGGGGCAGGTTCAGATGTAAATAGCTGATGTCAGAGGTCAAATTGACGGGGATTTGAGGTGGGGGTGTGTGTTATGTGACTGGCCGAGTGTTGATACTGGCTCGAACAATCTCCTCTCTCTCTTTCTTGCAATCAGCAGTGTCGGCAATGACGTATCCTGGAGATGGAAACAGGAGAGAATATCATAATTAATGCCGCCCTACACAGACCTAGACAGACCAAAGGCGGGTGCGATCTCAGGACGGAAGATACTTCTGAAACGAGAGCGATCGTCTTCCGAACGTGAAATTTAGCGCTTCTGAAAACAGAAGATGTTCGGAAGAAAAGCGCTCGCTGTTCACTCCATATCTGGAAGATACAGAAGGTTTTCCGAAAACAGAAGAATGCTAATCGAACAATCGGAAGATAACTTTTCCTCGGGTGGAAGATTGTTAATCACACATGGCTCAGAGGCCATTTTCTTGAAGCTAATTTTATACATAACAACATCAT
Organism: Lepetodrilus galriftensis; assembly: GCA_032361785.1. Taxonomy (NCBI): domain Eukaryota; kingdom Metazoa; phylum Mollusca; class Gastropoda; order Lepetellida; family Lepetodrilidae; genus Lepetodrilus; species Lepetodrilus galriftensis. The sequence continues at coordinate 6,457 of JAUTBZ010168238.1, read as the reverse complement.
TAAATCTTTGTTAACCTTAGTTAAATCTCCTACATCTACAGTTCAACCCATCTCATCTACAGCTGAACTTCCAGCACCTTTAGTTGGGACCATCTGCACCTACAGTTCAACCCCACACACACCTACACACAAGTTACAGTTCAACCCTCTCTAGCTGTAGCGCTTGGGTGAAATATTCCCGCTGTAAATCATTAATTCATTCCTTCTACCTACAGCTTATCCCCTCACACATACAGTTTGAACTTCCCCACACCTACAGTTTTACTAAACTATGGAAGGACCTACAATGCAGTGATCGAAATTAAGAAAATAATAAGGGGGGTTCATTCTCCATAGGCCCAATGTTAACGGAGGCACACAATGTCAAGGCACACATATACCTTTAACATTGCAGATTTTCAAATGACCCCCGGACTCCCTTTAAATTTGAATACTGCAATGTCACAAGCCAAGCTGACGGAGCGGTACTCACATGACGTGTGCGGTGTGACGTAGTTGGCCGGGAACACTCCGGTCTGGCCGCCCAGCTCGCCCTGCCACCAGTTGGGGTTGTCCTTGTTGAGGACGGCAATCACAGCGTCCTTCTCGAATGTCAGCTCATCCGCGTTCTGCGCCGTGTATTGGTAGAGCGCCTGAACCTGCTCCACTGTAACACAGAGAGGGGAGTTAGCGAGTGAATATGGAGTTTAATGTCGCTGAGGGAATCTTTCACCCATTTGCGACAATGTAACGTGGATGATAATCACTCAGGTAACGATAGCCCCACTCACATAAGACATGTTTTTCATTTTGTTGTGTTTCTTCATCTATTTTTTTGTCTATCTATAAATATTACATTTTTTTAACATTATTTTCATTTTCTTTTTTAAATATATTTAGTTTCAGGAATGTCTACCTAGTACATTATAAATAACATATCCAGTTCCATTTCAAATAGCACTTTTCCTTGATTAATTTAATTTAATTTTTAATTTGGGTTCATATCCGCTTCCCAAAAAACTTTCATTTATATCACGGCTTGTCAGTATTAGTAGGAAACATGCAACACCCATAGCACTACATGTTGCAGTAAACCTGCAAGCACCGGCTAATACTGACAGACCAAGGATGCCATGATACAATCACCACATCCTATCATGATTACGTCAGAAATGTAACTTTCGCGAACATTGATGCATGGATTCGAACCCTGTCAGTTTAGTACGATGACCTGGGACTGACTATGTACCTGGAGGCGGCCCAGACGGCTGTGAGGACTGACTGGAGGTAGACTGAGGCGTGTTGGACCGACTTCCGCCACCCGCGGCCGATGCTGCTGCTTGCTGATGAGACGAGCAGAAAAATGTGTGTAAATTAAACTGTAGATCATCAGTGGTAAATACACAAACTTCTAGGAAAGGAATTCTGGCTCCAGAGATTACAAAAATCTTTGAATTTGATTTCATGCTCCAGCTCAATTATTTTTATGGGGATTTGTGAACAAACCTTTGAGTTGAGCACGAAATCTTACTCAAAAAAAGTCGTAATCTCGGGACATGTTCGGGTAGGTCTAATATTTCCAAATGTGTTTACAACAAAAACACGAATTTACTGATGCAGGAATCCTGGGTATTTGACGCAGTAAATGGACAAAATGGAGACAAGTGAGTGAGTGAATTATTGTTTTACGTCACAGCGTAAATCTTTCACCTGTACGCAAAGTGACACAATAAGAGAGTACTTAAAGACTGCACCTAATTCAGCAGGGAGAGGGTTAAAAATATATATATATCGACAGAGGGTGGTTTTCTCAAGATTTCTCACCACTGTTAGCTGTAGCGTCGGAGTGACAGACATGACTGGCTTATCGGTAGTAGGCGTGGACCTTGCACTGGACGATGACCCCAGCAGTTTCACGTAGTTGGCCGGGAACCAGCCAATCTTCTTCTTCTGACCTCGAGCCTGTGTACAGCAATGAGAGAATGACTATTGAGTTTAACGTGGCTGCGGGAATCTTTCACACATTTGCAGCAACAGCAACGATGGATCTCACCACGTTACTACTCTCATTATAAATAAATACATAGAAATCTCACCGAGTGTCTTGGAATATCAAATATATCAACAGGAGTTGTGAAAGTTATTAAATCCTCTGCAAACCCTCGGATTTAGTAACTTTCATCGACGAGTGTTGATATATTTTATAGAACAAGGGTAGAACAATCAAATAAACCACAAATTTGGGTCAAGTGATATCTCCTAGTAGACATCGCTTGATCTTCTGTACAAGCAATATCCCCCGTGAAAGTCAGTGTTGTGTGATAAATTTTCTTTACCAAATTCCTGAATCTTGGGGCAGAATGAGTTGTCTCCCTTATTCAGAACTCCTACAATATATCACTTGGCTACCATCCACCCTTCAAGAGTTAGTAGGAGAACAGTAGCTGAATCCTGGTCCACAGAATGATAATGATAATGATAAGTTATGATAAAGATAACTTATTCATGCATATGGAGTTGTAAATCTTGTAATGTAAATCTTGTAATGTAGAGCTAGGAATTTTAACCGTATTCTTGAATATTGTGCTTAAGCAGTTGTCTCCCTTACCTGGAGCTCGCCCTCCCACCAGCCGCGAGGACTCTTCTGGCGTACGTGGATGATATTGCCTTGCTCCAAGGAGAGCTGGCCGGTGCCCGTCGCCGAATACGGAGCTATGACGATGGCAATTTCTGAAAAACAGAGCAAGTAATTTCTTATTTAGTTACTGCAGAATCGTTACACTCATACAAAAAATAAATATTAGAAGATACATTTTAAAAATAATTTTAAAAATGTATAGAAATCCGGGACATATGAGTCATTGTACCTTTTAATACTGTACATGTCTAGGTTAGATATCTGATTTTCAAAAGATTTCTTCATTTTTCATATTAAAATCTTATTCGAGGAAGAAAGATAACAAATTATTTATATAAAAAATGCAATTCAACAACTTACCTGGTTTCTTAGTTATTTTGGCACCAGGCTGAAACATACAACATGCAGTGAAAAAAACTCATCTAAATTAGATATATTTACATAGATGACGAGAAATATGTTTGTCAATAATGCAACAAATGGCAATCTACCATAACCAAATTAAAATAGATAGTAACAACAAAAACAAAATTGACAGAATTTTACAAACATAAAACACTAACAAGATGACTATGTCTAGAATGTATTTTTGTTATTTCATGATCTGTGTATGTGAGAAATTGTGTTTTGTACCGCCGACTCGAGTTCATCTGTTGGCTCTGGGAATTCCGCAACAGTACCCCCTGTGTCGTCGGTGATGGTTATAGCAGGAGGTGCAGCAGCCATGACCGGAATACTACCCAGAGTAGTCTCCCCTGCAACACCAGCACCCGCTACAGGACCATCTGCAGGTGGTTGAGGAGCCGGAGGCCGGACCTCTGCCTCCATGCTGGCCAGGTCAAAGGTCGGAGTGTTGGAGGTGGTCGGCATGTTCGAAGCCTTCAGCGGGTCTTGTACGGCTCCAGAGTTGAAGAACAGATCCTGAGTGAAGCCTGTGTTGGTGAAAGCTGGCGATGGCGACATTGCTAGCGACATTGCTGGCGACATTGCTGGCGACGGTGATGGTGACGGGGATGGTGACAACATCTGGAGGTCGGCCAGCATGTCCAGGGAACTCACGCCGCTAGCAGGTCTCACCGCCTCTGCCTGTACCATCCCAGAGCCCAGGGAATTGAACGCTGGGCTGGTGGAAGAAGCCATGATGCCTGTCCCCGCTGGAGCTGTGGTAGCGCTGCTACTGCTGCCGCCCCAAGTCATTTCTCCCAGACTCGGCGATGCCGATGGTGTGATCGCCGGAGACGACAATGCTCCCCAGTCCAGACTGGATAAAGGATCCAGAGATGTTGCAGTCGACTCAGGTCCCGACGGCTTCTCTGGTTCGGCAATTGGAGACGGTGCATCTGGTGTCATGCTTCCAGCAAGAGGGTCCAATTTATTAGGATTTGGTCCACTTCCCCATTCGAGACCGGACCCAAAGAGTCCAGAATTTGATGCAGTCGACCCGAGCGATGGTCCACCAAATAGGTCTGCGTATTTATCTCCACTCAAGGCAGATATGTCGGGCTGTTACAACAATCGACATGGGCATGCAACAGACACAGATACAGAATTACAGGCTAAACATAAAAACATCATACGAAATGGAAGACAGTGCTGGGGCTGAGTAGGGTCAGGAACAAGGAAAACGACGACATGCGGAGGTAGGATATTCTCTTCAGGACTGGCGATCATTGGGAGGGTAGGATCAAATTATGGGACATGCAAAAAAAAAGTCCGTTTTTTATTTTGTTTTATTAAATTAGGGTTTAGAGCCACTTTCGAGATTCTTTCACTTATATCATGGCTTGTCAGTTTAGGACAGGAGGAAACCTGTAACATATGTAGTGCTGAAAGTTGCAGCAAACCTGCAAGCACCATCTGGTACTGACAGACCAAGGATGTTAACTGCATTGTTACGTCACAGACATCACATCCTATCATGATGACGTCGGAAAGGTAACTTTTACAAACATTGATGCCAGGTCCCCGGGGTAGGATTTGAACCTGGAACCGTTGGCTCCAAAGTCCAACATTCTACAAATGCACTACCACCCGCCCTGGTTCCTGTTGTGAACATCCAGAAGAAAGTACTTAGTTATACATGGAAGCAATGCAAACTGAAGATTATGATTTCTCTGGCCCTGCATGAGAAATGCGAGGCAAAGGTGCTTGGTGGTACTTAGGATGACTTCTGCAGGAAAGTGCTCCTCTGGGTTTGCATAGAAGACTGTTAAAGGTAGAAAAGGCAGTTAAGGTTGGGTTTGAATTAGTGCTGTACATCACAAGACTGTTAAGGAGTGACTGGTGGATCTCAATGCTGGGATTGCTTGGGAATTAGATAACCTTGGTGCTGGTGCCGATTTGTGCTGGGAGATTTCTGTTTTAGATTTAGTCCTCTGTGCTCAAATTTGTGTTGTGCTTAGAACTTCCAGTTGAGGAGGATGTGTAGGTAAGGAGGCAAGTTTGGAACATTCAGGTAGAAGGAAGTTTTAGGTTTGTGCAGCATTGTGTTCCTGTGCTGTTACAGTTCCTCCTTTGTGCTCAAGATGTTTTCTTGTGCTGGGAAATTCCTGTACAGGAAGCAAGTTGGGAAATTTCAGGCTGTGAATTGTTCTGATGCTTCTAGACTACGATTTGTGCTGGGAGAATCTTGTTCGGGGAGATGTGTAGGCAAAGAGGAAATTTGAAACATTCAGTTAAGGGAGGTTAAATTGTCCTCAGGGTTACAATTTCTGTGCTGGGGAACTCCCTGTGCAGGAAGATGTGTAGGTAAGGAGAAAGGTTTGGAACATTCAGGCAGAAGGAAGTTTGAGGCTTGTGCAGTGTCATTTCCCTGTGTTGATAAGCTCCGTCCTCTGTGCTGAAGGTTGATGTGCTGGGGAATTCCTGTTCAGACGGATGAGTAGGTAAGGAGGCAAACTTGGAACATTCAGTTAAGGGAGTTCAAACTATTCTCTGTGCTGGGAGATGGTCTCAATGGTCAGTAGAATGTAGAGATAGTAGATAGTAGAATGTATAGATAAGGAAGAAAGTTTGGAAACATTAAAAACCAAAATAAATTCAAAAGAACAAGGTGAGCGAGTGATTATGGAGTTTAACGTCACTGCAGGAATCTTTCACCCATTTGCGATGATGAACTTTCAGGTAGAAGTTAGCTTGAGGTTTGTGAAGTGTTAGTTGTTCTTTGCTTCGACACTGTTCCATGGGCCTCAATTTATGTGCTCAGAGGACAAAAAAATCGGCCTCTGCCCTGGTCAGGACAAACATCGGCATCTGCCCTGGTCAGGAAAAAAATCGGCCTCTGCCCTGGTCAGGAAAAACATCGGCCTCTGCCCTGGTCAGGACAAACATCTGCCTCTGCCCTGGTTAGGACAAACATCTGCCTCTGCCCTGGTCAGGACAAACATCGGCCTCTGCCCTCGTCAGGTCAAGCGTCGGCATGTTCGAGAGTATTCAAGGTTCTGGGAGATTCCTTTTTCAGGAGGATGTGTAGGTAAAGGGGGCAACTGTGATGTCTGTGCCTCAGATGGCTTGGCGCAGATGGCTTGGCGCAGATGCTTTTATTGGATGCTGCTGCGGCATAGGGGTGCATAGGATGGGGGTATGAGGAATGACGAGTACCAAGGATATTCATCATATTATTAATAAGTGTGGTGGTAACTGGAATTGGACATGTTGTGTGGTTATGCATGGGAAGGTAGTAAACATTGTGTTTTGTATGGATGGTGCTGATCGTCGTCCATTCAAACTTACATAGCTGTGAGGAAATGCATGGAATATTCTTGGGTCCGTATGCACAAACATAGTTCAACCACAGTTTAGGCTAAACTAGGTTTAAGCGACGAGTTATACCACTGTCGG
>JAUTBZ010168227.1:0-10510 GCA_032361785.1 Lepetodrilus galriftensis | reverse complement strand
TTCTTCTTCTTCTTCTTCTTCTTCTTCTTCTTCTTCTTCTTCTACTACTACTACTACTACTACTACTACTACTACTATATCTTCTTCTTCTTCTTCTTCTACTACTACTACTCCTCCTACTACTACTACTACTACTACTACTACTATATCTGCATCTACACTTACACCTACTGATAATATTAATATTAATCATGAATATCCTCTATTTATTCATGCTCACGGCACTAGAAATAAAAAGTTGGAATGAGTTAACTGTTAGGGAGCACGCTTTCGAGGCATGGATATGACGTAATATAAATACGGACATGATTATTTTATTAAGCAGAGTTCCGCAGAGTAAAAGGAAAACACTGTTCATCATTGCATTTATTACACGGTATGTTTAACCCTCTCTCTGCTGGGTTAGGCACTGTAAGGCATCTCCTGCCGCCTCCAGCATGGGGAGAGTTAATCAATGCATATAAGTATTAACTCCTTTACACAACTTATTTTCTTCTTAATCTTCACACATTATGTAATTAATAGCATCTTCACAATGGCATGTTCAAGAAGACAAAACGGAACAACACGGTATATTGATTATTTACTATAACTACAGCATTGCCTTTACTTTAGTATGGGTTCCAATCATATCGGTGTTCACAGATATCGCTGTAAACCACATGGTTCGGTTTAACGGCGACTGTATATTTCTAGACCTTCGTGTCTGTACAACAGCGTTCCCTCTGTTGGCACTACTGCATGCCAGACAGGAGGGTTATGTAATCCAGCGAGAGACTTCGTGTACTCTCCACAGATCAGTCCAACCAACAATCAATTTCTATGTGGTAAATGTAATAATCTAATCTATACGTCTTAAATTGATGTTGCCCCATGTCAAGTCTTGTGGGGCAACTGGTTCTAACAGTTTCATTAGAACGTAATTTCACTCACTGCTATAGTGCTTACAGTTCCGTTATAATCGATCTATCCATTGCTTGCAAAATAAATTTTATGGATACGAAGAAAGTTTATAACTACGGAGGCCTTGATAAAACTCCAATGGATGTATATATTGACTCATGGTGCTTACAGATACGTTACTGTATTGATTAAACGCTTAATATGAACTACAATGCAACTGGCAAATATTGAATGAGCATTATGTAGTAAATTTAAGGAATCTGTTAATGCGAATAACACGGAAGTTGTGTGCTCTTCTCCTTCAAACCATTTCATGAAAATTGGATGATGTATCTCCTCCTCTTCTGCTTCTTCTTCTTCTTCCTCCTCCTCCTCCTCCTCCGCCTAGTAGCTTAAATGTCAAGGGGCAATTGAATTCAGAAATGTTTTAATGTACATATAATCGTACTGAAGTATGTACGCTGTATAGATATTATTACAGGTGATATCAACAGCCTATTTCGATAACTTATTTACATAGTATTGAAGAATGAGTGGTATTGGATTAATTAATGGGAATTGTCAAACGTACGTTACTAAATATTTGTTTTAATATGACGTTTACACGATTTAACATCTGCCTAAGTAATGAATAGTAATGATAGCTAACGAACATTAATGGAGAATGCTTAGTCATCACAGAATTATGCAGCGTTATAACCTAAACACAAGAAAAGACTCACAAGAAGATCTTACTAAACTCTGGTTTGCTAATTGTATTTCAATCTGTCATAATCATTGCATTAAAATCTTATTATGGACAGTGAATGACAATGCCAGTTTGGAAAATATACAAACATGACTTATAAATGCAACTGGTAGAAATCGCAGGATTACTCGTAATTGTATAACATGACATTGTATATGTATACTATATGTCTATAGGTCAATATACAGTATTTAACCGGAAGTACACGAAGCAGGTGCAACGGTGACACGAATACGGCGGACGAGCATGACGCGGTCTTGCGCATAAATATTCTATACTCGGACCGGAAGTAGACGAAACAGGCGCAGCAAAGACACCAACAATCTCACCGATCACGGAACTTCACAAATCCTACAAATATTAAACATTAAGTGCTGGGCGCGCCAGGTGGTATGTTAATAGTGCACGTATATATTAGCATCCCCAGTGAGCAAATACGACCTGTCTGATATTCCGTGACAAGGTGCGATTGACTTATCTTCCCGTACCCTGCGAGTGCTGCTGGGTGCGTACGTACGACCGGAACTTGTACCCAGATAGCACGGACCGTGTGTGGGTCCAACTCTCAATGGCCGCTCCCCCGCGCCATATAATTAATTGGGGCCCACGGCGGTTCGTCCCCTGAGGCACACAGTAGGGGATATATGTGTATATACTTGCTGTATCTGATTAACCACATGATGACCATAGGCGTGTGTTATCCATAATGATTGGCTTCGTGTGTGCTGTGCAGGGTTAAAGATATATCATGACTGGGAGTTGCTTCTCCTTATTCGAAGATAATGTAAAGTGTCTCTTAAAAACTGTCTTTGAAATTGGTATCGTTCGTGAAGATTATGATCATTACTTCAAAGAGTTCATGAAGTCAATGTATCGCCAAAGTAATAGGTGCTTGGCAAGCTTGACATTAATGATTGGCAGGTCCAAGTGTACTGCTACTAAAAGTTCGTTCTATGCTCCCTGATGTGCGTGAAATATAACCTTGATATATTATTAATGTTTCATATTGTTTTATTACATCCCACTACACTATACTATTTCCCAATAATTAGATCAGTCTGCAGAATGTCGAGATGAATGACAGCCGAAAGAACCTGGGACATGGTTAAGGATTCTATGTACGCTTCAACGTTGACAAATCAAAGCACTCGTAGAATATTTTACTATGGTTGTAAATAACATTTGTGTACAAAAATGTAATTATACATAATATTACATAATAGGGCCTAAATCGGACTAGATGGATTTCAAGGGAAATAAAGTAACGGCATCAGAACATCAAGAATGCTCGAGCTTAGTTAAATCAAAAGAATTTGTCGTACCTTGATCATCCCATCTGGTATATCTTTATTTGACGAGTGATATACAATGACGTGTCCATAGAAGCAAAATACTATGGCGAAGAAAAATGCCCTAAATACTAAATAAGGCTGAACATGTAGATGTTCTAACGAATGGAACTAAAGCGCTGTTGTATTTGTTAAAAGGAGTTACTCCCCTTACCTCATGTGGAACCTTTCGATTCCGATTAATCTACGCGATCTATTCAGTTCAGGGATGCTTGTTAACTTATTGTAGCTTATTGATTAAAATACCACACTTTGACTATTTATTAATACACACCAATAACTAAAAATGTATATTTTACATCCCACTTTACAGGAAGTCTGGAATGAAATTGTTCTTAGTAACAATTAGGGTGTGACCACCGTATTGTGATATTTCGCTTAATTAGTACCAGGTGGAGCTGGATAGAAAGAAAACGTCGAGTTTTCGTAACAAATGACTTACTAGATATATATAATGTTAGGTAAACCATGAATACATGATATACTATTGCATTATCCAACGAAAGTAACAACAAAACTAAGTCTTGTCCATTTCATTACTTAAAAGCAATAATCAATAAAACCAACATGCTATATTTCTCGCCTTATATTATACTTAATTGGCGTATTATACTTATGTTTTTTTTATGTCATTTATGCATACTGCTATGCCTACCTATGAATGAGATGTTAATACACCTTTCTGTCTGTCTGTCTGTCTGTCTGTATGTATGTCTTTATGTATGTCTGTCTGTATGGCTGTGTATGCATGTATGTCTGTCAGTTAGGAAGCAATGCCTAGGCATGACCTCAGTACCACATCCCTGTGGCGGCAATTTGAAATATCAATAGAATCAAGTGAAGAGTTAGATTTCAATGCAAATATCTATCGGTCTTCTGTGTGGTCCCAACACGTATTATCACGTGTTCACATCTAATTCAGCTAATTGTCCATAAAGGGAGAATGATCTACTGTTTAATGTCATGTTGTCATAAACCGCCAGGATGTGGTTCGTCGCCGTGGGTGGGACGTGTTAGATAACAGCTAGTTAGAATAGTTATTAGATATATACTTTCTAATATCACTGCGTTCTAGTCGGCATATTTCACATTCTTATCAGTTGAGTTTCATTTAAAGCTCTAGCGTGGTATCCAGTTTGACTCGTATCTATTTAATCTTACCCTATCCTGTCGGAATATCCATTCTGAACCGGAAGCTGCGTCACAGAGACGCATACAATCTGGTACAATTGGGCGGATTTCTCCCACAATGAAGATAAGCATATGATAACCTAATCATAAGATAAACGAATTCAAAGGAAATAATCTACATGAAAACGAACACAAGAAAGAAACCCCTGCTGACTGCGCGTATTACACGGGAGACACAAGTTTTGGCACACCCAACAACAAACTTCTTTGAAGACGTGATAATTTGTTTACAATCGTGTAGAAGCTAATATAAGGGTCATGTCCGTATTTCTGCTCACAGGGTCTGCAATAGCACGTGTTAAATATAATGGCCTACTTCGAGTGGTTTCTAGAGGAACTAGAGCAATGCTAGAGTTCGCGCGAAGTCTTGAAATCAAGGCTTGTCTAGCAACAACTAGACATGCGCAATGACACTTCCGGGCTAAACTAGCATAACCGCACGAAGTAGGCCAATATGTATCCCGGTGATGAACAATCGGTACATGAACATGAATATCACGTGCGTGCATTAACCTCCACACTGTTGCGGGCATATATATACATGCCCAAAACATATGCATAATGGAACAATTCAGCAGGGAGAAGGTTATTATAATCCAGGTTCAGTTTCTACAGTACGGCTGACGGCAGATGTCGAAAGAATCATGAAAGACCAATATATTCAAAAGTGAAGAGAAGCAATATTAAACAGCCCTAATGGCAATCACTACAGTTGTATTACAAACACTACTGAATTTGAAAGATATCTCTTATTACCAAAATATATTTCATGTAATATCTTAAAATTTAGAACGAGTAATCACAAACCTCCAATTGAAACTGGTCGAGAAGACCTGCCCAATTTGCCCAGCACCTGCTTTAGCTGATGAATTTTACTATATATTTGGTTGGTATAATTTTTTTCTGTCACTAGGATTAAGTGTTATTTGCATTTTAATGTTAAATTAATTCACAGGAAATGTATCTTTATAAAGTATATGTTTGCGCAGGAATACATATAGTTGATTATGTACGGCCACGAATTGGACCTTGCAATCAAATTACTGTTAATTTGAAATCTAATAAATACATCTGCCCAGATTGCATTGGGAGTAGATCCTTGTCACGGTGCCACGTACCAACAGCAGACTTGGGGAACAAGAACATTCGCATATAATACAGCCGTGAAATGGAATAATCTTCTAGCTACTCAATATCAAAACCTTCCCAAATGTGCAATACATTAAAACTAACATCAAAACTATACACTTCCAAAACAGTTTCCTATATTAGCTATACCCTGCAGTAATATGTTTAACAGCAATCGAGTATCCAGCCAATTAGAGCGCAGCTTACATATGTCGTTACACGTCAACGTCTGTCTGTCAAGATTAACCTAAGTAAATGTATGCCATATGTATTCAAAAAATTCTGTGTAAGCAGCTAACATTGCATTATTGTATATGTACCACTGTGAGTGGTAACATGGACAAAAATAAAGTTGAAAGTTGAAGGTCGTATCTGTCAAACTCTTCACAACGAGCATGTAGACTACAATTATTATATACTAGTTCTTTAATCTGTAGATAACAGAATACAAAGTGGCGTTCATCACACGATTACAGAGAAAACGATTGGAGACTTTTGGACGCCGACATCTCTGGGTGTTTGAATGCTGCCCCCAGGAAGTGTCACACCCACGATGAGACCTTGCAACCTTTAATGAAAATTGGAACATAACTTTGAAGAAAAAAAACATTATCAAAACAAAATTATGATTCACAAATGTCCGCCCAAATTAAATAACAAGGCGATTGCTTGGTCATTGTTTTTAGAACATACAGAGTTCTAGATATGCATAATGCCCTGGGGGCCTATTCTCGAAACGTTCTTACGATCATACGACAATCTTAGCGATTCTTATAGTATGGCCAAGAACTGTTCTTAGGCTAAGAAGTTCGTAAGTACGTTTCGAGAATAGGCCCTCATGCAGGTTCATTGACTGATGCAAAGAAGACAATGCCTATTTATTTTAGAGCGAGACGTGAACTAATATATGTTATGATACATAACACAATTCTCACTATCATATATTGTACAGTTTTATCAAACATATATATACATATACTATTTAATATTCAATGGTCAACGTCTGCGTTTAAATTATATCGCAGAGCATTCTGGGTACAATTATAATCGATTGAAGATAGCTTACCGGAAGTAATAGGTGTACGTAATCCGAATTTCCAATGCGTATGACTCAGATTAACCAAGATGCCAAATTAGAAAACTATTCTAATTTCTAACTATAGGCACTACAATTCAAGTTACACCGACGCGCTGTAGCAATCAGAGACGATTATTGTGCCTAGTAAGCAATGTCATACACTATGCACTCACCATTGCCTAGAAAGCAATGTCATACACTATGCACTCACAACTGCCTAGTAAGCAATGCCATACACTATGCACTCACCATTGCCTAGTAAGCAATGTCACACACTATGCACTCACAACTGCCTATAGTAAGCAATGTCATACACTATGAACTCACCACTACCTATAGTAAGCAATGACATATATTATTCACCCACCACAGCCTAGTAAGCAATGCCATACACTATGAACTCACCACTGCATAGTAAGCAATGCCATATAGTAAGCAATGACATAGTATTCACTCACCACAGCCTTTATTCATAGAATCCGGAAAGCCTGGAATCTGGAAATAAATAGCAAATTGTCATCAGCGACTTCCTCATAGAAATGTCCTGCCTCAGCCTGTCAAGCATCAACGTTTGCTTCCATCTCATTTGTGAATATCACTAATATAACCTATTTAGACTATGTGGAAAACAATTAAAGCAACTATATAATATACGTACGTCGAACGCAATCTCTCCCAGTATAGCCATATTGACAACCACCGCCACACTCCCCTGTGCTAGGGAGACAGAATGAGTCTGAATATTTACAGAATCTCCTGACACATATATCCATAGTTTCCATTTGGGCAAACTGTAACGAAATAATGAATATTTTAAATTATCTCCCATGCTTGATGCTTGATATAATCTGTAAAAGTAAATGATCGCAATACGAGACACTTACCACATAATAAGGCAAATACCTACAAACCTTCGCTGCAATCTCTACCCATCCATCCATCTTTGCATCCACCGCCGCACTCCATTGTGCTAGGGAGGCAGAATGAGACTGAATATTTACAGAATCTCTGTGAACATTTACTCTGACACCCGTATCCATATGTGCCCGTTGGGCAAACTGTAACAAAATAATTAGCATTTGTAATGACACCCATGCTCGGAAAAACAAGTAATTGCAACATGATTTACCACCATAATAAAGTAAATACCTATACACACCTTCATTGCAATCCAGACCAAACCACCCATTCCAACATCCACCTTCACATTCCCCTGTTTTAGGGTGGCATTCTGAACGTCCATGTTTGCAGTGTCTTGTTGAACATATCTTCTGGCACTGCCCTCCATACGTGCCTTGTCGACATTCTGCAACTGAACACTGAACCTGTGTAATGACCCCCGTAACATTTGCAATAGCCCTGTATTATGTGTACTAATGTAAACCCCGTAATATGTTTAATTCATCACATGTTGGAGGAAATATATTTGGATCAAACTCTAAGCATGCCCTATGCAAAATCTAGTGGTAGAAAATTGGACTTCCGAGCTAAACCTCATGTATGCGATCAAACTCTAAGCATGCCTTATGAAAGATCTAGTGGTAGAAAATTGGACTTCCGAGCCAAAGGTTTCAGGTTCAAATCCCATCTCGGGGGCCCGGCAGCAATGACCTTTGTGACTCGATATTGACAGGATGCACTGACAGTCCTCAGTGGCGAGTTTCAGAAAATTACTGAAATATTTGCGTGTAATCGCAATTAAAATCTAAAAATTCTATTTTGATTGCTACTGTGATTATATGAATTTGGCCTTCTGGCCGCCGGACTTAGAATATTTTCACAATTTCGCGAAACTCGCCGCGAACTCCAGGGCGCACATAGGACACAACACCAATACACGTTAAAGGGAAACAATCCAAGCTATAGAATGTATGACAAAGCCACTGTACGTACCTCTTATACTGCAATCTCTCCCAGTATAGCCATCTTTACATCCACCTCCACACTCCCCTGTGCTAGGGAGGCAGAATGAGAGATCTATCTTAAAGGATCGCTCTAAACAATTCTTCTTGCAGCTAGGTCCATAGGTGCCTCTTGGGCAATCTGTAACAAAATAATTAACATTTATAAATGAACCCCATGCTTGAGGCTATACTTATCACATTTATATTTATAAGGCAAACACCTACTACATACCTCTTCTGCAATCTATACCACGCCACCCATCTGCACATCTACCATCGCATGCCCCTGTATTAGAGGGACATGACGAGTCTCCTTGGCAATGTCTGAGTGAACATTTGTTCTGGCAGAACAGTCCATACCATCATCGTATACATCCTGTAACAAAACACTGAGCATTTGTAATAACCCCAATAACATGTGTAATAACCCCAATAACATGTGTAATACAATCAATGTTGGAGGCAACAGCTTTAGGCTCTTCCCTGCTCTTATGCCTCATTATATATGAGTGTATTCGTTTCGATCTTCGACCAACCCTAGGGTGACATCGCGTGATGAAATTAGCCAATGATATTCGTATCATCATGAGTGTTTGGTCATTGGCTAATTTCATCACTCTAAGGTTGGTCGACTGTTTGAAACGAATATGCTCTAGGTTACAGTCAGATTGTGAAACCAATCATGTCGTGACATGGGTGACATTTTCATTGAATTTCGGTCCATTGAGTCAATGTCCACGTCTACATTGTATGGCAATGTCTACATCTATTTGTTTAGATACACGCAGTTCTATGATTTAGCAATATGTCAGGTAACCTGTAACGGCCATACACCAAACTGTACCTAGGTGAGCCTGTTCATAATCCCCAGCATGATGCCGACCACCAGGACTGACAAGAACGACAACTCCATCTACAAGTACAGGTCAGGTGACATTCATTAGCCAATAGGATAGGATTGTATAGATGCTTGAAAGGAATAGTACTGTAAATGTCGATGTACAAATGGTGATACGGTGCGCCCAGGGAAACACGGAACCTTGTGACCGACGTGACATCCTATCACCATCGAAACCTCTAAATAATAACTCCATTGCGATACAGTGTCCGTATTCTCTAAACTTCTTAGCTAAGAACTTCCTAGTGAGAAAATAGATCTTCAAAAATTAACATGAGCAGAAAACCAATTTGGCAAATTCGTAGTACTTACGAAATTCTTAGGACTTACTAAGTTTCGAGAATACGGGCCCAGACCTAAGAAAATAAAACCAGATCTACCATGGGATGTAGGTAGTGATGAGTTACTATGGTCATTCATGACATGATGTAGACAGTGATTATGACGTTGTCTAATTATATATAAATAAGAATGGTACCAGGATTCAATAGACAGTAGTATTTATTTATGTCCTCTAAAACAACTTACCCGATACTGTAAATCTAGAAATAGTTCTTAAAGGAAATATGTTTTAGAGTTCATGATTCTATATTTTAATAACTATTTATGTATCAGTTTTGATAAGGCATCACAGCGAAGTAAATAAATGGAACTAATCTGCTATTGATGGGGAATTACACAAGTTACATGTTATACTTTCATTTGCAATATTTCCCAGCGACCAGTTTATATTGGGAGTCTATGATTGATAGTCAAAACCATAAATTCAATTAAAATTCTTAGGTCCATTATTAAATAAACTAGTTTATGACCCCATGTATATTTCCACCAAAGACAATGTTTGACATACTGACCTCTGTAACTGTTCTTGATGTCTTGGTCTTACAACGTCTCAAACAACGTCTAGCTGTCAATGACAATGTCTGCTCAGTGTTGATTATATTTAGTTATAACCAGCACGAATGCGCCATGTGTTTAATCATATGCTGCAGTAACATACCTTATTGAAATTCATTCAATATATTCAGAATTTGGTGACACAATATTGTAATATTAAAATGAAATTAGCGCAAAACCTCGAACATTGGCAAAGAAACTCCCGTTGGCGACATTACGATATTGGCGACATTTCTATGTTTTTATCTATGTTTGCAGAAAGAAGTAGGGATATATTGACACAAGAGTGGACGTGTAAATTAAAACATAGTTCAGGTTCTAAAGTCACTTTATACTCGCTTTAGAACCTGAACTATGTTTAATTGACTCATCTCTATAATATTTAACTGTACAAGACAATTTATGGCAGGCTTA
>JAUTBZ010168216.1:0-10511 GCA_032361785.1 Lepetodrilus galriftensis | reverse complement strand
AGAGAGAGAGAGAGAGAGCGAGAGAGAGAGAGAGAGAGAGAGAGAGAGAGAGAGAGAGAGAGAGAGAGAGAGAGAGAAAGAACAATATTCAATGGAAAGGAATATATAATTGACGCTCTTGGATTCAAGCTATAACAACAACATTTGTATTCATGACCAACTTTTATTAAAGTCATTATAACATGGAATCGATAATTATATATAAAAAAGAAAAGTTAAATGTTTAGTATAAATAATCAGACTGCAATAGCCTTCGTCATCAGTGTCGTATTTGACATCACAAGGCTAACTGGCTGGAAGTGTCGTAATAGTGTATAAGCACTGCTCGGATGTCAACATGTTTCAGATACAAGGCCTACGTCAATATTGAGAGATTGCCGATGTATAACTTATTAAAATACTCGGTATCTATTTATCTTTAGTTAAACATAATATGTTATCGGCATGTAATTACTCACATAAGGCAAACGTGAAACACTTAAAAGTGCCGTCTGTGTTTTGTTGGTATTGTCAATATTATTAATGTTCTTAAACACTATCTGGTTCAAACTAAGCTTAAGGTATTGAATTACATTACACTTGGCAGGACACATTAAAATTTAAATCCGAAACAAACGCTCCTCACGATATTTTAATTAGACCGTCGCTCGCCTTGTATAGATTGAATCGCCCAAATACACTTCCGGTCTGCGTATCTTGAAAGGGTCGTACCGGTAGGTCTGACGTAAATCAAGGTTTACGTCACTTCCTGCTATAGTAAAAGCATGACGTACGCCCTGGCTTAGGCCAGGACTATTAATACGCCCAATTCGTGAAATTCAGACCCGGGAGAGTGAAAACAAATATGCTAATGAGATATTTGCGCATACTTATGTAACTGTCGCTGTTTACACCCTTGCAGTGCTTGTTACGAGTACCATTTCATCTCAGGAAGCGAATTGGAACAATATATGTTCACTGTGGACTTTTTCTAGCACGCTCAATAGGAGGACGTCAGTTAGCACATCAAAATGATTATTTGCATCGAATGTAAGAAACGAGCGGTTCTCGTTCATATCCACCATACTTCCGGTTCGGAAAATTATCCGGAATTCGATAAGGACATAACATCTCGGACACGTTTACAATGATGTACAAACCTATAACATTGACGCCGGACAAAACATCGGACGTTCATTTACAATAGCTACGTCATGGTGGTATCATGGATAGTGGCCTAATGCCAGTGAATACGACCCAAATGAAGTATACATGTAGACTATATAGTTGAGTTATGATGGTACGCTCTAGAGAGACGCCGTATACAGTGGACGCTGTATATACTTACATAGGAAGGACATTGTTTAACATAGGAAGCCAATAATATTATATACAGTCAAATAATTGGTATAGATGTAGGTAGTAGCTCGATAAATGATGAGCTCACACACCCGCATACATACCACCACGAATACAATCTATCGTACAGGGACCGGTTGTTCGAAGACTGGTTATCTTAACGTGCCGTAAAGTTGGTCTATACCCCGTGGATTCAGCTTAACCGGGCTTCGAGCAACCTGTCCCAGGTATATAAACATGTTAATGAATAAACGCGAGGTTATAGAAATACGACATTAACATTAGCCCATTGCATTGTCGCTGCGAACTATCTCGTAAATGAGAACATAAGCTACGTATTTGGGTCACCTACTATAAACAGTCGTGTTGATAAGTGCCCAGTTTAGCGTAAGGTATTAAGCATATAAGCACCGTTGAAAACATTGGCACGAAATGTCGCTAGGATTGCAAGTGAAAACTATTCATAGGAAGTAGTATACTAGGTGTTTAGTATGACTGGGATAACGTACTGTGGGTTTATTTTGGGATTCTTCCGTTTGACAAATAATTGACAACTAATACCTACCGGAATGTAAGCGTTCAGTTTAGCTACACATTTCTTTGATAGCGTTGAAGAATATGGATACTGTCGTTTAGTATCGAAACCTCGGAATTATTTAAGTAATTTACACAGTCTAGTTAACCTAATACAAAAATCACATGGGAAGCGTCCATTACAGTCACCCTTAATCTATGATTATTTCTAGTTCATTAGCAAATTAATTAGCGATTGTGTGCGCGTTTCCAATTACTATTACAGCTCATCTGGTTTTCAAAGAGCCGTTTAATGAATGAGAAATTGGATATTAACACTACACTTTAATGTACTAAATTATTCTGATATATCGGAAATGGATACGAAAATTAGGTTAAATGTTGATTAATTCGGTTAGTGGTGTCGACTGAAGAATTTATATCTACATTGTGAAATGTATAGGGCCTACTGAATGTGTGTGTGTGTGTGTGTGTGTGTGTGTGTGTGTGTGTGTGTGTGTGTGTGTGTGTGTGTGTGTGTGTGTGTGTGTATATATATATCCCGACGTAAATATATATGCTCTTATTGCTAATGAAACTATTCGTTAACCGCAATTATCGTAATTACTGTACATCCAAATAACGTTTCTTGCCATTAATCAAACGAATATGCATGCTTGCATCAACAATATCGACTTTAACAGAAAGAAATAACAATATAATGAGCATACATTGAAACACAAAGCTGAACTTTGTGATTAACTCCAAACGAAAGACGTCGCCTAACAAATGTTACATATATATCTTATAGTCGTCTTCCATCACCGAGTCCAACTTCAATGAGGAAGGAAAGTTATTATAATTGGAGAGAAAGACATCATCTTTGTCACCTGGTTACAAAACATTGATGTATTGCAAACGATCTGTGACGGCGTCACGTGAATTCGCTGTTCAGTCGTATGACTTTTGATTGACAGCTCATCTTGATGGGTTTTCAGTGTGATACCTGGTAATCGATTTCATTCCTGGATTGACCCAATTTCTCTCGATCCCGACGTAAAATAGGTTTCAGCTTTCTTGGAAGTGGGGCACGTGCGATTTGTGTATCCTTCCGCGGGACGAGACCCTGTGTGGGGAAGTTAGAGTTCCGTTTCTGAACACTCATATTCGAATATTTTGAGATAACTCTGTCTACTGTGTTGGTATGTAAACTTTCTCTAACCAAAGGTTGATACATACGTTTATCAGCGTTAAATGTCTGTTTAGATTTCCGTGTTTCGTTCTTTCTGACGACCGTCAGCGGTTCGACTTCCGGTTCGGATTGAGCTCGTCTACGACCCCGAGACGTAGGTGGCCTGGGCGGCATCGAATAACTGTCATAACAATCCGATTGAGAACTCTCACGATTTAACCCTGATCCGTTATCCGACGTGTGCAATATCTGTTTACCTTTGTTTTCCGTATCGTCGGGGAAACCAGATATTCTGTTCGAGGAAGATTCCGTCTGAGAATTATGCCTAGCTTCCACCGGGGGTCTGTTAGTTTTGGCCGCGTTCCTTGACTCCTCGAATTCCCTTTCGTAAGCAAATACGGGATCGTCTAAATCTACGATCTCGATTTCTCCGTCATAAAAACTGTCGTCGCTATCCGACATGTCCGCGGATATATACATGGCTTGTCCGGCGGACTTTGGTCTCGTAGCTGAGGCGAGTCGTCTCCGCATCATGTCCTCTTCCTCTTTCTTGGCGGTGTTGTAGTCAATGTAGCTCGTGGAATCACGCACGTGCCTCTCGAACCCTGGTTTCTCTGGGACAAGACCGTTTGACAGCGTGTCCTTTGCCTTTGCCCTCCCTGGAATGACCATGTTCCCGTACAAATCCTTCTGGATGCCGTTGCTTCTGTCGTTGTTCTGGCGAACTCGAGTCGAGATCGACTCCGGGGCGTCTTTCAAGACCCCTTTCTTTGGTTTTGAGCGTCCTTTCTTCTTCCACAATGCGTTGTCCACACCTAGGACTTCGGAGTCGTGTCCCTTAGGAACACCGCCAGGATGGAACTCACCGCGGACATTCCTAGAGACCTTGAACACCTCCCTTTTCTCACTGGGCATGTCCAGCTGAGATGAAATCTTAGGTTTCTTTTGGACAAACCCACCACGTTGCATACTTCTGTTCTCTGCGCCATCGCGAACACTGTCGAATTTCTCGAAGCTCTTCCTGTTGTAGCTTCTGAGACGGGGTTCCTTCTGGTCGCTGTCTTTCATAGGGATGTATCTATTGCCGTCAAGCTTAGCTACCCGCCTGTTTGGAGGGATATGGGAGGACTTGGGAGGCTCGACAGCTAACATCGTGACGTCTCCCCCGTTGTCCAGCGATTTAAGCATGACGTGAGGCCACCAGTGCTGTCATGAATAGACCAGAGGTATGTTTTTCACCTACAATCCCAAACTGACGTCTTCATCCACGAAAATTAAACCCGTCCTCATCCACGAAAATTAAACCCGTCCTGAAGAATCCACCATGGAATCACATGACACATCCATGACAAAGCATTAGATCACATGGAGAAGTATGTATATAGATTTATAGATTTTAGATTTGTTTCACCAGTATAAAATATACTTCACTTTCACGTCAGTAAGATGAGAGGAAATGAAGCACTGGTCTGTTATTATTAGTCCAACACTACACACACCATGCAATGTCCAGTCTGTCTACATCTGTCCACTCCACGTGTCGCCGCTTTATACGGAATTAGTCTCTCAGCATGCTGATGATCCGGTCGTCAGAATAACCACTACTTCATGCGCCGTCAGAGAACATCAATATTCTTCCGCCGCAGTAATCAGTGTGAAACGGCCACTGTCCCATATAACATTTATTTTTACGTCCTTTAAATACGTTCCAAAACGGTTTCAAGTTTCGCGATCGCTTCTAATTGAGGCATCAATAAATGTTGGCGGTTTTTGTCCTCCTCAATAATCACATACCTGCCACAGAAAAAAAAAGAACGCGGAGAGACACGCTTCTCGTTCGTGAATTGACACTTGGCGCTAAGCGTTAGCGGCACTCAATTGAAACTGTCGTCTGCTGACAGAGACAGCGTGGCTTTGTATTGATGGCACGTGATGTCACGGCGGGAACGTGCACGCCCAAGTGTCACGTGACAGGCGGTGGCGTGGTCGATGGATCTGTATCGTCACGCTGCAGAGACAAATGTAACATATATGGAGCGGCAATTTTACGCACAAATTGCAGTCTAGGATTTATGATAGAACGGATTTCATTTGGGATGATACGTGATCCGCATGGCGATGCCCACAGTGTTGACGAAGCTATGGTAACGCATCGTCGAAATAGAAACGTTCATGAATTATGCTGGGAATAAGATAACGTTCAAATTGTTTAGCAAATCTTTGCTTTGTATATCTATATATATGTATACGACAATTATGAGGATTGCTATTGAAACGCAACGTCCATCCACAGTAATATAGAAGAGACGTCACGATCATGAATTATTAAGTGTACTGGATAAGTATTGGTCAAGATAACATTCAAATTGGTTAGTATATCTACTATGATATCTATTCGAATACTATTAGAATGCATTCATTCAGTCTATCTATACTAACGTGAAAGGTTGGATTTCCCACTCGAGGGGTTTCCGAACTGGAAACCGATTTTCTATAACATATTTCACTCAAACACAAAACAAACACCACTGTTGTTCTCCACGATGAATATACAGTGAGATAGACTAGGGATTAATTCGTCGATGAAATGTCAATACATTCCTTTCTCTAGTAGAACTGCAATATTGATGACAGATTGTAGATATACATGTTTACCGCATATCGATACTAAGTGTATTTACTCCGTGTTATCGTCTCGTGGGATGGTTAGTTCCATAGTGACAAATTGTCCCCAACTGTTTCAATCGACGTACATTTCGCTGTTATTGACCATAATCATCCCCAATACACAGTACCCGTATGAGATGAAAGTGAGACTGTACACAAATGAATCAATTTCCAATGCACTTTTAATACGCGACCATTTTCAAAAGACATGCATGAGATTAATGTGTCAAGATCATATTATTTATTTGCATATATTTTAAAAGTATTGTTTTATATGGTATTTCTATGGAATATATACTTATAAAAAAGAAATCGTTAAAAAGCATATGTCTGTATCGTTAATAATAACAATGCTGTTCTTAAGTAAGACAGCAGTATTGTTTTTTAATTATGGACTGAATATTTTCTTTCGTGGGCACGATTTTATTGTGAACAAACACGATTATAGGGCATTTGACGGAAATGGTCGTATAAAACTAAAGTCAGTTTCAGAACCATGCTCATTATAAGTGTCGTTGATAGGTGTAACTAATTTTAAAGTGTTTAAGTATTTATGGATTAGTTTAAAACATTATTTAAAATCAATCATAACTATACAATCTAATTCCTAAGCAGAACATATCTTGCTACTTTAACCCTCTCCAGTCTCCATGCAGGTGCTGGATTATAAACATACACTACTCTTTAGGGCATCTGCGGTTGCCTCCAGCATGGAGTGGGTTAATACACCAACATTTCCAGAAGGCATGCATTGTTGAAATTAACTTTGTGCAATCTGCT
The DNA here is from genome assembly GCA_032361785.1 of Lepetodrilus galriftensis. Taxonomy (NCBI): domain Eukaryota; kingdom Metazoa; phylum Mollusca; class Gastropoda; order Lepetellida; family Lepetodrilidae; genus Lepetodrilus; species Lepetodrilus galriftensis. Next base: position 4,021 of record JAUTBZ010168216.1, on the reverse strand, counting down.
AACAAGCCTTAATATATTATTGACCATCAACAAGAATTTCGCATAGCAATGGCATGCACACGTACTAAACATTGATTTAAAAATATAATATTTACACAACAAAGACCTAATCTTTCGTTCCGTTATTTGTATTTATTTGTATTAAGGATTCGGCGCTATCTGGATCAATGCCTGCTGTAACGTAAATTATAAATTGTTTTAGTGGTATCGAGCTTAAGCTATACATTTCGATAGTGTAGGCGTGCAAGTTATCCAAGGAGGAGTTGCAAATAACCCTGCATAACCTTTAAGCGACTATGGTTATCCAGCGAGACACGAATACGCATGATATGCCTTCAATTCTTTGAACTCGTTCAATATGAAGGGAAAACATCTAATGTTGTATTGCTATGTTGTGCTTGCACGTGGCGATGATATTGGTTATGAAAATTAAATACATTCAATCAAATAGTGCCCTATATATATGTTATAAAAGGAAAATCGACGATGTTCGCCAGCAGTGTAAACCAAAGTAAATGTATTCGTTTGCACCACACACAAAAAAAAGATTTCCTAAAGTTTCATATAATTCCCATTGATAACATAGCCAATTGGATACTATCTTTGATTGTTTCATTCCTTTCATCTTCGAACCACAGGCTAATATGACTACATATCTGACGGAGGTTGTGTGCGGTCGTAATAGCCTGTGTTTCGAGGATGCATGTTGTATGTGTAGCCCGTGATATGAACCAGAGACTCACTGATACACTGAACTGTCAGCTGGTCAGTCTTCAGGGGAAATGGTATCGCCACGGTAGACACAATCTGTTTTCCATGGAAGGTCATAGACTCATAACTGAATCAATCAAATTCGGCAGATACTGACACACCTCCCAAATTGAAAGAGGATTAAATTCAAATAGCGGCTGCAAGTGGGTCATCGAATTTGGAAGAGTTTCATTTAAAACTAGGAATTCCGGTGATAAGCTAACATAAGTCTATGCCTTATAGTCACTACAAATCCAAAGAAAATCTTCATACGACGTTATCCTTAAATTTCTGTTTGATTCAGAGATTAATTATGTTGTTCAGCATGGTTCACGTGTAATAAGGTACGTAAAAAAAGACAATAGATCATGCACACTTCACATACACGCTTATCACCAGTCTATAAACAGAATTCGCTCCACTTGCAGACCCTATGGCTACCATATATTAGGATGGAATCGTATACTCTCCGTAATTACAGATGGGTGAAAGATTCCCGCATCGACGTTAAACTCCATTATTCACTTTCTCACTCCGTAATTATAATATGGACTGGAATGTCAAGTAATTAAATTCCTTCTCTTATTCCTCTGAATTCTTTGAAGCAGGTGATTTCCATGTCTACAATCCTTCTTGAACACTTGACATTATTTATTGATGGTTTTACCACCCTCATAAATAGCATATTAACCATTCCACAACACCAAAGCCGCCTTGCTATTGTTTTCATTCAGAAGAATTGCATCGATCTTCAATTACAAGGATTGTTTTAAAAAACGAGTCTCTTGATGTTGAAACTACCGTACGCGATATTAAATTAAATCAATTATATCGTAGCCACATCTTTTGCGTGACCGTACGCCCTATGAACTGCTTTCTGAGTCAAGCAAGCAGGAATAGGTATGCCGTTTACTAATAGTTCCTACGCGAGAAGAAAAAAAAGCATAAATAAATAAGAGAACACGAATCATTATGTGTGTTCGTACTTCTATGATTAATAGCCGCGTGTGCAAGCAGGTATGCGGATCCATGTAATTGTTCCCAGTGTGGGGCCCGTGTTGTCATACAGGGCAAATGCCGTTAATATTTGATGAGCTCACGCCAAATGTAATGTCTGTTATCGCAATGAGAGCAATAAAAATAGGGATAAAACATTCAACGTGGAAGTGCATTGCAATGGTTTGCAATGGTTGCCTCTGGGCCTGGGGGGTAGGGTGGGATGGTGGATATGTGGAGGGGGAACGTATCGGGGTGGGGGATGGGTGGTGGAGAGGGGATTGTTGGGCCGGGGGGGGGGGGGTTACTATGCTATCCACGTGGTTTACTACATGGTTTCCAATAAACAGAAATGAGAACGGTTGAAGTTGGTCTTGCAAAACTGACGACAATGTCACTTCCGGTTTCTCGACTTGTGCGGATTTCCGACACGATCCATTGTCAACGACTGTCAGTGGAATGTTGCATGTTATGCAATAATGCGTTGGTAGTTATCTCGGTAAGTTCATAGTTCACAGGCATAATGCTAGCATGGCCTGGAAAACGTCAACCTTCTAATCTGTTTACACTCTTGTGCGTCATTTGTAATAATTATCCCTGTTTCTCAGGAAAGTTATTAACATATCATTTTAAGCATTCGTGGGAATAAAAGGTATTCAATAACAACTATATTTATAAGACATTTACACCTACTTGTATGACCGAATTTACAATGTCATTATGGTTTTTTTTAAATAAAAAGTAAATTCATTATTGTACACTACAAAAGGTAATAATAGGTATATGCGCGTTTAACTAAAGTTAACGGTTAAAGTAAAACTAACGTCCAAAAGAAAGTATACCAATGTTTTGAAAGACTATGGAATAAGAACCAAACTATATAGAACACTATTTTTTAAATAGTTCATAGGAGTGATGTTTTAGCATCATGTGTACAACTTGTCACGACAATAATCCAGAAACGTTACGACTACCAGAGGCATGAAGACACATGATAGTGTGGGGATAAGTAACTGTCATTTCCCGTTGTTACATTGCTCCAGGGTTGACGGTTGACTGGTGGTACTGGTCGTCTCCTGATCTGTCGGTCAAGGTGACACCACACATTTTTGTCATTGTATTATGGGGTTTATGTCAGTAAAACATGATGGTAAAACATTAAATGTTGTGTTGTTGATAATGTTCTGTTTTGGAGCGTCAACGTCACTCCACAGGAGGGTCGACGTGCTCGGATACCATGCTAATGCAATCGTCTGGACACTGTCTGACGACCGATGTGAGGTCCCAGTGCCGTCCCCGCTGTTTGCGTTGCGATGACGAAGTGGTTTCTTAAATGAATAACCCGGATGTAATGCTTTTCAGTGGACGTTGTCAACCGCGGTCTTGCAATTCTAGACCTGCCTGATGTCTGCCCTGTCTGCTGAAATCATTTCATCAACCTGGGAATAAAAACGCGGGTGCATCCGAACGTTTTTGCAATGGCGGCGTGTGTGGCTCCATAATGAACCAACAGTTCTCTCTCTGTGTTATTAGACGGAGTATTTATTTTGTGTGCTTTTGGTTGTTGTGTTTCTAACATGTTATTTTCTGCATTTGTATACAAAAGTCTTACACCAGAATTTCGTTCTACGGGGTCAGACGTCATTTTGACACAATACACGTTTTTCATGAAAATATTCACCCCTCTTTTTGTCACCCAATAGATTTGGTTGTATGCGTACACTTGAGGAGCGGTATTGAAATAAGCTGTACACCTTGTTTACCAATCCTCACTCTTTGCTGAATACAAATATATTTAAACCACATATGTCTGTACAATTTCATACCTGTTTTCAGTTATATAAAAAAAATATAGATCTTTTACTTGGTATACTTTCTTTTGGACGTTAATTTATTTCAATTTGGCAGTCCGGTCGCTGGACATAGATTTTTTTTTTTAAATTGGCCGCCGAAGCATTTTCATGACGTCATCTGTACGTACTTATAATTGTTGTGATACCGGCCGGATTGTCCCGGATTTTACCGTAGTGCGCGGGGGTATGGTCTTACCACGGATCCAGTCTGCAGAAGCTGGCAGGTGCTGTCGTATCTAACATCCTTATACATTTCGCTGAGGAAGGCAACGGATTTTGAAATTCCTGAGTCAACATTAAGGTAAGTCCTGTTGAACCGCAATGTGTAATATCGCCGCGATGTGTAATAATTACACTTAGCGTCGATAGATGCAACCGCGATGTGTAATAGCAAGGCCCAATAATTCTCATATTATTTATTT